>VDFB02382991.1:252800-511732 GCA_007258455.2 Sequoia sempervirens
ACCAAGAGTTATACTGAAGATCCCACAAGATGTTCCTGTCGGTGAGACCTTCAACATTCGCTGAGACGTCTTCCTGGGACCAAGAGTTACCCCAATAGCCATCGGCTATCGGCAAGACATTCACCATCGCTAAGATGCTTCACCGAGCCACCGTGTTACACCGAAGATCATGGTCGCCAAGAGTCTCCCCGAAATATGATTGAATGGCCTGTTGGCCAGAGGTCTCCCGAGCGCTATGAGGTCATAATGAATACACTATGTCACAGCGATAGACTCCATAGTGCAACCTTTCGGCAAGACATTTGCAAGGTCACAACAACCTGTACAAACCATAATGAATCAAGCTGCTAGTCAGCCAGACAATGAAGATGTCACACCGACTTGGCTCTAATGGAGGTTTCAACCTATATAGTTTGAGGCACATATTTCCAACACTATTTAGGTCCCATAAATCAACACACAGGCAGATGTCTCCATTCTTTTTCCAAACAGGAGCCAAGTTGGACACCCATATGTTGTGCTTGACTGAGAAAATGATCCGGGATTGAATTATCTTGGTCAACTCTTGTGCCATCAATGCCTCAATCTTTGGATTTATTGGTCTCTACTTCTGGTGGATAGGTTTTACTCCTTTCGTCAGTTCTATAGTATACTAGATGATTTTGGGATCATATCACTTGAGGTCATCATATGACCAGGCCACCACTCCTTCATATTTTTCACAAAAATGGATGAGCCTTTCTTTATCATGTTGCATGACATCCTTTCTGACCTTGAGCTTCCTTTCATCCCCAACCTGAAGATCCGCAAAGTCACTTTTTTCCACTATAAACTTCCTCTTGTCATTCCTTGCATTGTCACAATTGAATAGGTTTTCGAGAGTGACCAATCCTTTTGGAAAATTGTTGGACCTTAACTAAATAATTTTCCCTTCATAGGCCTCAGCAATTTTCAGTTGGAATTGCTCAGCGAACTCTCCTGACTATTAGATGAATGAGGCGATGTGTTCATCACTTTTGAACACTTGTTAGCTATGGTCATTATCTAGGATTTTTAGTTAGACAATCATTCATACAGAGTGTATGTTATTAATTAGGTCAGAAATAGGGTCAAATTGAGATTTGATTGCTGCCATGTGATCCACAACTGTATTTTTCTCTCTGTGCATTGTCTGGATATTGAAGGCTTCAAAGATCTCAATCAGATCCCAAACTCTATTCCTATAAGATCTCATATGGACATTCTTGGCTACGAAGAGCCCTCAAACTTGATGGACTACTAGCTCAAAGTCTCCAAACACCATTATTTTTTTAACACCCATCCATTCCATAAGACTCAGACCTTGCACTAGGCCTTCATATTCAGCTTCATTGTTCAAATAGGAAAACTGAAAGTGAAAAGACCTAAGGTTATTTTCATTGGATGGGGATGTCAAACATGTCCCAACTCCTATGCAAACTTTACATCTTGCTCCATCAAAATGCAGCGTCCATAGCTCTAAGGCTTGACCACCCTCGGGTTCCTTCATGACCTTCAGAATCACTTGATCTTCATCATAGATGACATAGGTTCCCAAACTGGTGGCATGATAATTGCTGAAAGGATCAATGTCTATATATTCACTCAAGAGGACCTCTTCTTCATCATTCCATTCTTTGGTCACCTTCTCATCCTCTAGTAGCTCAGTACAATACATTTCCTCTGTGGTGATAGAGGTATGAGTGGCCTCAAAGGTGATCATGGCTACATCTGCTACATGTTCTGAATGCAAAGGTTCAGACACTATCTTCATTTTAGCTCCATGTTTGGTCCTAAGGATCGAATGTGACTAATCCAAGTAAAGATATCCTCCTATCTTGGAAGTGAATTCTTGAGATAAGCAAATACCAAACATTGGGGGAACGTCTATGATCACGGTATCTTGTGGAACTTTAATACTAGGGAAGGAGAATAGATTCAAGGGGAGGTTCTTAATGACACCTATAGTTTCAACCTTGTTCCCATCAAGCTGCATAACCCCTTTGTTTAAAGGTTCATAGCTAAGTCCTAAGGTTTCAGCTATCTGCTTGGGCATGACTATGGTACTAGCACCAGAGTTAATCATAGAATTGTGCAAAAACTTCTTACCCACAATGAGAGTTAGGAAGAAGGGTTTCAATTTAGGCTTACCTTTACTTTTAGTAGAAGCTACCTCTCCATTGTTTGTGATAAATTTAGCCTAAGGTGGATAATCGATGGCCTTTCTCTGGGTCTTTTGCTATGTTGGCTCAGTGCTTGCATCTTCCAATAGGGCCTTCTGCAACAATCACTTCGACTTTGGAATAGCTAAGATATCCCAAAGAGATACATTAGCAAAGAATTTATTCAATTGTTCCACTACATTGAATGGCGGAAGATTCAAAGGCTTATGTTCCTTATCCCTTGTTATAACAATCTCCTTTCGTGGCTAAAATTATTGTGCAATTGCAAGGGAACTAGGAGTTTGATCAGGAACACCTTTGGGTTTTTGAACAATCGGTTCACTCATGAATCTCTTCTTAGAGCAAGTGTTATAATCTGACTGCATTTGTGGGGCCTTGGATGTGGAAGCCTCATTTACAAACACCGCCTCCTCTTCTTCCATCCATGAGAAGAGTGTGTGGTCTGGAGTGATGAGGTCAAAATAACCTCATCAACATAATGGACTCAATATGCAAATCCAAACCTTTCAGCCCAAATTACCCTTCCAATTGATTACCTTTAGGAAAAATAATTGCTTTCTTTTTATGAATAAGCGTGCAAACTTTACTTCTTGACGTTACGAAAATTAAGCTTACTTATGTTGGTTTAATGGTTTAGTCTTTGAGCATTTCATAGGTCAACTCCACTCCCAATCACCATTCCAATCAAAAGGGAAATGAGTGTGGATCTTGATACTTTTGAAAACAAGCGAGTGCGCGCCAGAATTTCAGGAGCACATGTTTTGGGCTGAGTCTTCATAGTCTGTTATTTTTCAGTTTTAAAAACTTTATGGCTCGTACAAGCCTCTTTAATATTGTATTTCATGGGCTTTAAATTCCATGAGTTATTGATAATCTATTAAAAAGACTCTATCGACTCGAAAGTAGGATTTCATTAGTCATTTTCATATAAATATGTAACTGTTGCAAATGATGAATAGAAGAATATTATCATTATGCTGCCAATATATATTTTGAGTAAAAACTACCATATGAATAAAAATGAGTTTTACCATCACTCTTTGAATTATTGAGCGATTTGAATGAAGTCTTTGGAATGAAGTAACTTAGAGATTTCTAGTGCATGTGATCTAAGATAGTTGTAGACACACCCAAGAGCTAGCCACTTGAGGGTTGTAGATAGTTACATAAGTACTCTACTTCTTATTCTATATTTTCTTTTAATAGAAAATAGTTTAAATTGTAATTCATCTTCATAAGTATATGTTATGTTGTTAGAGTAAAGCCTGCAGGTTGTAGCCAAGTCCGTAGTTCCTAAACTTAACATTTGAATGTCTGGAGCACCTTTCTTCAGTTGATTTTGTTAAACTATTTTATGTTAGCAGTGGAATTGCTATCTTTTGCATTAAATAAATGTTTCCTAATTTCTTTACATGTTTTACTTCTTTAGCAATTTATTCATTCTTTAGGTTAATCATTTCCATGCTTTCTAGTTTAGTGGTGATGCTTTTCAAATTTATAGTTTTTTGTTTTCTGCGTTGAATTATTTTACACTTTCTAGATAGATGATTCATTTCTTTCAAGATTAGAGGCCCTTTAGCTTAGAAATTTTATTCAATTGGTTAGCATTTAGGAAACCTAAGAGAGAGAAGTTGATATGTCTTCTATTGCATATAGTCGTTGGACACTACCCGGTTGATATATTGATGTGTTTATTCACTAAAGTGTTAGGACCTAACAACAGCTTGTCACTTTTTGGCACTGTTGTTGGGGAATCCCTTTTCTAGTGTTAGTAGGAGATATCTTGAATACATCTTTTAGGGATAGAATTAGCTCTTTGGCTTCTTTTCTACATGGTTAGGAAATGAGGCCCCCATGGTTCATACCAAAAACCCCCCCAATCGACATACCAACAAAAAGTAGGGAGGAAGGAAACTCAGATCAAGAACTTACTAAGGAATTGGCCAAATAGGGTCAACCTGAGACCTTCCCACATATCCCTGAAAGAGAACGAATAGTGGTTGAGGAGCATATTCTTCAAAAACTCCTAAACCTCATTCTACTAAGAAATTTTTGGAAGAGGATCACATCCCCTTCAACATCATGGGTGACTGTAGAAATGCCACCAATAACAACAACAACAATAACCCTCCACCACACACATTCACTTATCCTATTGCTATTGATGTAGATGATGATAGGACAATGAAAATATCTCACTGGCTTTCTTGCCAACATTTCAAGGTTTGTCTATTGAGGACCCTGATTAGTTTCTATTTGAATTTAAAGTCTTCTATCAAACATATGACTAAAAGAATGATAATCAGAAACTAAAGCTTTTCCCTTCCACTCTGAAAGACTCAGCTATGCACTAGTTTATCAGGTTAGCTTCTTAGTTGATAACCTCCTGGGATGAAATGGAGTCTATCTTTTTGGATAAATACCAAAGTTACTGTAGGGTGAGTGATAGGAAAGAAGAACTATTCAAAATAAGGCAAAATGAGGATGGAAGTTTAGAGGATTACCTAGATAGGTTTATCTTATTATCTAAACATTGTGGTAGAGAAGTTATAAGTCTTGATATTTTGAAGACCTTATTCCTCAAAGGTCTCGATGATGAAGCTCGGAGGAGTTTAGATTTAATTGGAAAAGGAGATGTGTCCCAACTGAGACTAGAAGATATTATAGAATTATGTCATAATTTCTCTCAAACTCGAGGAGGAATTAGGAAGTCCGCCCTTTTTAGAGGTTCTAGTGACATTAGAAAACTTCACAAAGATCTCACCAACTTCAAGGCTGACATTCTCATCCAGTTAAACACCACTCTAGATGGCATACAAGCTAAAACACGAAACTCTAAGACCTTATCCATCTATTTCCCCAGATGCTGAAACAAACATTTTCTAAGAGAATGTCCCTTGGAAAAAGTTGATAAGATTGGAATTTTTCAAGTGTGTGAAAAAAATCACCTCACTAAATAGTGTGAGCTATTGAACGCCATCAAAAACTCCAAGAAAAGAACACCCTCAGTCGAGGAAGAAGTGAACATTGTTAACCAATGAACTGGAGGAAATTTTTCCTATGGCCAGAATTCCAATCCTAAGTAGAGACCCCAACCCAATTGGAACAACAATCAATGGGTAGCACCCTGGCCTCAAGCACCACCTCCAATACCCTCTAATTGGGGAACCTATCCTTGGGGACCACTGGAATGGACAAACCACTCTTGGGGTAACCCTCAGTGGCCTAATCAGCCTCAACCATAGTGGTACCCTCAAAATCCCATTCCTTAATGGAATCAATCTCAACATCAATTTTACACTAGCCCCAGCAGAATTCCTACCCAACAACAAACTCTCCTACCACCACCCCAAAATACTCCACAAACTAAAAAAGTTAACCAACCACCACTTCTGGTGCAACCAGTCCCTAACCCAAAGAAAAATTGTCCAAATACTCTGGTATATTCTGTAAAATAGGACAATGTCACTGGACTTAACGCCATACACTATGGAAACCTATAGTTGAGGTCTGGTAAAACACTTTCGCAGTCGACTATTGAAGAAATCATCGATGAACCTATCAAGAAGTCTGCTAAGAAAAATTCCATAACACCCACACCCGTAGAACTTGAGCCCTAACCGCCATCTTCAGCTAGAGCTTCCAACCTACCTCAGGAGGAGGGGGTCAGTCTCCAACTAAAATTCCAAATGATTCTACACTAAGAGACAAACAGCCTTCAACTGAACTTCTGAAGCATCCTACGTCTAAGGATAGAATCAAAGCACCTTTGCCAGAGCGACTAAAACTAATTCCTATGAAAGATGCTTTGGAAGCGATCTCAACCACTAAGACTGCATTGATACAAGAAATTAAACAATTGCATATTGAAGTTCCCTTGTTACAAGCGATTAAAGAGATCCCCAAGTTAAATTAGCTAATTAAAAATTTGTGTATTAAAACCCCAGGGAGAAAGCAAAAATGAATCAATATTGTCCACATAAATGGGTACTTAGCTGATTTGTTAGTTGGAATGGCCACTGCTCAAAAATATGATGACCCAGGAAGTCTGCTTATAATAGTAACAGTTAATGAGGTAGCAATACCTAACGCTTTAGTGGACCTTGGAGCAGCCATTAACATAATGACTGTTGATGTGATGGAAAAATTGAGACTTACTGATCTACGCCCCACAACTAGCCATGGTAGTTATTAAACAGCATGGTGAAGAGCTAGAGGATGAATTGGAGAATGATATGGAAAATCTTGCCATGGATTCAGGCAGTGAGGAAATTTCAGATGTAGAAGAAATCCTGGGACACCCAATCAACATAGATCATGCATAATTTTATGGTGCTAGTTTTATTGGATTACCTTGTCCGTTGATGAACTTAGTTCCAAAAACTCACCATTTCTTTGTAGATGTTGCCTGGATTCATAAAATTGTACCTCACAACTATCCACTTAACACCCTAATAAGGCCTATGTACATGGTCACGTCCAACCATCCAGGAGTCAAAACCATTATGTTGTTGCCAGGAAAAAATTTGAACATCAATAGTTGGTTGACTGAGATGGAAGAACAAAGATTATTTAACACCCTGGTGAGTAGATCTAAAGTGTTCACTTGGGACTATAAAGATATGACAGGAATACACCCTAGTGTGTGTATGCATCATATCTATACTAAGGATGTTCAACCTGTTCACCAACCACAACGAAGACTCAATCCTGCCCTCAAAGACATCATAAAAACTGAGATTGAGAAACTCTTGCAGGAAGGATTCATCTACCCAATTTTTGATAGCAAGTGGGTGTCACCTTTGGTTGTAGTTCCAAAGAATAATGGGAAGTGGAAAGTGTGTAGACTATAGGGATCTTAACAAAGTGACACGTGAGACTATTTTCCCCTACCATATGTGGACCAAGTGTTGGATAACTTGGTTGTGAGGAAATATTTTTCATTCTTGGATAGATTTAGTGGATATAATCAGATATAGGTAGTAGCAGAAGACCAAGATAAGATGACCTTTACCTGCCCTTGGGGGACATTTACATAAAGGGTTCTTCCTTTTGGGCTATGTAATGCTCCTACCACATTTCAAAGGGCCATCTTGGCTATATTTTTTGAGTTGGTAAATGAGTGTGTGGAAGTCTATATGGATGACTTCATTGCATATGGTTCAACTTTCGATGAAGCCCTCACGAATCTAGACAGGGTGTTAAAATGGTGTGAGGATCATTGGTTGTCCCTATGTCATGAGAAATGTTTGATCATGGTGGAACAAGGAATAGTGTTGGGACATCATATTTCAACCAAAGGAATTAAGGTTGATCCTAAGAAAATTGAAGTCATACAACAACTCGAGATCCCAAAAACACAGACTGATGTTAGGAGTTTCTTATGGCATGTTGGATACTACTGAAGATTCATAGAAAAATTTAACGAAATTGCAGCCCCTATATTTTCCCTCCTCTAGAAGAATGTAGACTTCATTTGGACACCTAAGTGTCAGTCTTCATTCAAAATTATTAAGGAAAAACTCATCTTTACCCTTGTCCTTCGAAGACCTAATTGGAATCTTTCATTCCATATTTATGCTAACACATCTGATGATGCCATTGGAGCGGTTCTAAGGCAAGAAGATGAGAATGGGGGAAAACATGGTATATACTTCATCAGCAAGAACTTGACGCCAACAAAAAAGAACTATACCACAACAGAGAAAGAATTCTTGGTTGTAGTGCATGCAATCAAGAAGTTTCAACATTATGTCACGGGATATAAAGTTATAGTGCATACAGATCACTCAACCATTAAGTATCTCATGAACAAACCAGTGGTAAACGCAAGGATAATTAGGTGGTTACTTCTCCTCCAAGATTCAATGTCACAATTGTTGACAAACCAGGGAAATCCAATGTAGTTGCAAACTTTTTATCCCGGATTAAACATGATGGAAACTGTGATCCAGTACAAGATGAGTTCCCAAATGAAAATCTATTTTCCATCTCCACTAAAACTCCTTGGTTTTCCAATATTGTGAATTATTTGGCCACTATGGAAGTACCACCTCACTTTTCATCAAAACAGAAGAAATGCCTCATCAAAGAAAGTGCCCCTTTTAAATGGATTAATGGAATCTTGTTTCAATGTGGACCTAATATAGTTTTACGACAATGTGTTAGGTCAGATGAGACTTATAGTATTCTGAGAGCCTGCCATGATGACCCCTCGGGAGGGCATTATTCTGCTAAAAGGACAGCTGACAAGATTTTGGGAGCAGGATACTACTGGCCCTCAATGCACAAGGACATCAAGAAGTATGTGCGCCGATGTGATGAATTTCAAAGGGTAGGTAGACCAACTGCTTCTAACAAAATTCCCCTACAGCCTCAGGTAGTTCTTGAACCATTCAAAAAATGGGGATTGGATTTTATCGGGCCAATAGACCCTCCTTCACAATGAAAAGAGTACATTTTGTTCTGTACTGACTACCAAACCAAGTGGGAAAAATTCCAAGCCCTGCGTATTGCCAGGGAGGAACAGGTAGTTGATTTCCTCTACAATAGAATTTTCCTCAAATTCAGAGCTCCAAGGACAATTGTCATGGACTAGGGCCCCCAATTTATGTCCAAAGTGTTGTTGGCATTCATAGATCACTTCCATGTAAGTCACAAGAAGTCCTCACCCTACCACCCACAAGCAAACGGACAAGTTGAGGTCAGTAATAGGGAGTGGAAAAATATTTTGACAAAAATAGTTTCTTTAGGAAGAAAATATTGGGCTAGAAAACTACCAGAAACTATCTGGGCCTAAAACACAACTTGGAAATCAACCACTGGCTATAGCCCCTATGATTTAGTCTTTGGGAAGAATCCCCTCTTACCCATTGAATTCAAACGCCAAACCCTTAGAATAGCCATGGAATTGGGCATGGATCTTAAACGAGCCCAAAATGAGAGATTCTTATAGCTTAGTGAACTAGATGAACTTTGTTTGGACGTCGTCCATCAAACTAAATTGGTCCAACAAAAATGTAAGGTCTAGCATGACAAACATATCAAAGAGATAGAATTCCATACCAAGGATTGGGCATTATTGTTCGATTCTAGATACAAGGATCATCAAGGGAAACTCAAGACACATTGGCTTGGACCATACCAAATTTCTGAAGTGTTTATTAATGGTTTGGTTTAGCTGAAACCTATTGATGGTGATACCTGAACTCTCCTAGTTAATGGGCACCAATTACATCTCTACCATAAACCTGTTAATAAGGAAGAGTTTATAAAAATGATGGAAACACAGGGAGAAATCCACTGCATTGACTCTGTTGTGGTAGGGTCAACATAGTTTTGTCAACTTAAATAATAAACAGCCAAAAATAAAACAAAATAATATATCATCTTTATTTTAGAATTTTTTTTTATTTCCTCACTGGTTTTATTATTTGGACTTGACTAAAATTTTGTCTCTATTTTGCAGGACTTCACCTTTTTCCAAGCACAATTTTGGTGCACCCTGCTACAGTGCTCAGAAATTTGTTAGCACGGTTACTGCAATGCTCTAGAATCTACACAATAAGCTAGTGCCACTCATCATTTTGATCCTACATCTTGATGCATCACTCAACGGTGTTTTGGGAATCCAAGGAAAAAATGTCACAACTTTCTTCCTTCCAGCCACATCTTTTCAATGATGCTCCAGAATTCTGTTGTTTCTTTTTTTTGGCTGCATCTTTTTAGCAATGCTCCAAAATTCTATTGTTCTTCCCTCTGGCGGAATCTTTTTAGCGATGCTCTAGAATGTTGCTCGGGTGCTCCAAAATTCTATTCAAATGCTCCAAAAAATTTGGTTGTTGCTCTGGTTGCGTCTTTCGACGATGCTCCAAAAATTTTGGTTGTTGCTCTGGCTGCATCTTTCAATGATGCTTCAAAAATTTTGGTTGTTGCTCCAACTGCATCTTTCGACTATGTTTCAAAAAATTTGGTTGCTGCTTCGACTACATCTTTCGATGACGCTCCAGAAATTTTGGTTACTAACCTAATGGCATCTGTTCAACGATGCTCTAGAAATCTTGGTTACTGACCTGGTGGCATATGTTCAGCAATGCTCTAGAATCTTCAATCTAGTCACCATGTTCTAATGACATCTCTCTATGATGTTCTAAAACTCTTTCTTTCTCTACTTCGGTTGCATTTCTCGGTAGTGCTCCCAATTTTTGGTGTAAATTTTGTCTTTCCAGTCTTTTGATTTTTCCTAGATTTTGTGCATGCCCATCCTTTAATGCCACTTCGAGATCTACTCCCTTATAGCTATTCCACCACATCATACCAAATCTTTCCATAATAAATAAGATTATTATGACACCTTTTTGTCATAATAATTTTTCCCCATCGCTTCAACCATTCCATCTGTGCCATTATTATCCGCCACCACCCTCGCCAACCATATGACTATCCAATTACATCAGCACAAGTGAGTGACGTTTGATCTAATGACAAGACTTAAGGTATGTGCAAATTTATTTAAAGGGTTAGTACTTATTTTGAATAAAGGTTAATTAATTGGCATGATCCATTCCTCATAATTTTGAAACTTGTGCCTTTTTACACGATTGCTAAGAGTACGGTAGTAATTGTAATTCCCCATGAAAGGCCATCATAATTATGCAGTAAGGTGACAAGAAATTTGGTAATTAGTTTCTTCCCCATTGAGTATATCAACACAAAACTCTTTTTCTGTCTAAAATTTAGTGAAGAGAAAATTTCAGAGTTCTGCATAATCTCACCAAGAGATAAAGAAAATGGAAGGCGCTAAGAAGAATTATGAACATACTTCTGCAGTGCCATTATTGGCATTGAGAAATATAGCAACTTTATTCTGAAGAGTTGGATGGCTGGACTTCATGAAACAATTTGAAGGGTACACAGAGTAGCTTGTGAAGGAATTCATCTAGAATTTCGCAGATGGGCAGACCATGGTGCATGGAAAACAATTCTAGATAAGTACAAAAAATCATTGCTCGTCTTTCCGATCTCAAGAATAAAGGATTTAATTTGAATGAAAATTCCCATGTTCCCTATCAAAATTAAATAGAACTATTTCATAGGGAAGGGGAACCCCAACCTGTAATGACCATAAACACCAGGGGAAAAATAAGGGAATCCATAGAATGTCTCTTCCAGAACCTCGGAGGTTTGTTGCAGCCTAGATTATTAGATATTTCACGTGTGAGGGACAAATTACTACAGTTGTGGGACCCCCTTTTCACTTGCTGACTCATTTATGCCACAACATTGAGGACCCTACTCTTACGGTAAATTTACCATCTTTTCTCTACCATTCAGTCACCTCTATGATGGAAAATTATAAAGTTGGGAGGGGCCCCTTAAACATCATGATTTGATATAGCTAATATGTAAATACCACTTCTACAAAAAGCCAAAAAGCAGTGGCAAAGGTTTCTGTGAAAATTTGAAAATGAGGAACCAAGAAGATCATTTGAGGAGGGAGAATCCTCTAAACAAAAAGAGCAGTCTATAGAAGAACCCTCCTCTGAGGCATTAGATGCCCCTAAATCCCAACATACCTCCACAATTCCCAGCAATTATGCGCTGGAAACTTTTCCAGATGAGATAGAAACCCCAGGATAGGAAGGGGAGGTGGGAATTGTGCATTCCAAAGGAGAAGAGGAGCCTCCTCAAAAGAAAAAGAAACGAAGTAAAGTTACTTTTCAAGCAACTCCTCCTCTATGAAGGAGTAAAAGGTTATCTTCAGGGGCCAATGAAATTGAACCTTAGGATGTAGGCAGTACTTCAAAAAGGAAAAAGTCTAGGATGCCAATAAAGGTGGTAGAAATTGATAGTCCACCTAATAATGAGGAAATAAATGAGACAAAAAAGCAAGGGGATCAACTTCCTAGGGAAAAGGGCAAGGAAACCCTATCACCTAAAGAACGGGAAGGGGAGAAAATACAATCACCACATTCAGAGCAGAATGAAGATGAACCTGTGGGGGGATTCTCTCCTTTTCTTGATAGAGTGGGGAGCATACCGGAAGTGGAAGAAAATGTACATCATGTTGATGAAAAAGTGGAAAAAGTGCCTCATCCTGGTGAGGAAATTCCTCATGCATCCTTCTCTGTGGACACACGGGATATAGAATCTAATCAAAAAAATGAGGAATTAGAAAAGTTAAAGGCAAAAATTGTGGGGTTGAGAACTAGGTTACAGGATGACGAAGCACAGATTAACCAGCAAAAAGAAGAGATTGAGGTGCAAACTGCCATTGTATATAAAAGAGACCAAGAAATTGCGAAATTGACAGCACAAATGGAGGAAAAAGACAAGCTTATTGAATAGCTGCAATACCAAATTCAACAATGGAATCAGTAAGGTAAGCAATATCAAGCTACTCTGTGTGATAAAGATAAGTGCATTCAAGACCTAAAAAGTAATTTTATGCAATTATTCAGTGCTTTTGAAGAAGAAAAGAATAGACAAGAAAATGAATTAAATGCTTCTATGAGTAAAATTGTGGAACTATAAATAAATCTGTAGGAGAGTGACACTCAACCAGTCATGGAATCAAAGGGGACACAAATTGAACCTATTGTTATAGATTGGTTCTAGGTACATATTCCTCCAATTCTAATGAAATGGATAGAGCATTGCTATGTCTTGAGGGATGTTGAAATTGAGAATAATAGGTTAAAAAGAGAATTGGTAATGTTAAAAGAATCTTTTCATTAGGCATATAGGGGTAAACAGGATGCTTGTGAAATTGGTGAATTACTATTAGCCTGTAGAAGACCATCTAGGCTATATTCCATTTTTCTCAATGAATAGCTTTTAAGATTGAAATTGCAAAGAATTAGCCAAAACCAACCTGATGACAAGGAATTTATAAAAATATTTGTTAAGTCACTTCCTGAACAACAAAATTTGTTGTGTGAGTTCTTTGTTCATAATTTTCTCCTAGAAAGATATACAAATTTCTTTATTAACTTCTTTATGGGAGAAGTAGAATTGAGATCATTCATGTCCACCATGAAAAATCAACTTCATTGGCAAGATAGATCAAGATAATATGCATAGGCAGAAAAGACTGTGGGGTTGCAAATGAGGTATCCTCATAGAAATCCTTTCTCTTTCAAGTCACAATTTATGGGTGTCGGACATAAAAAGGAAGTACAGGTCAAATACAATAACAACCTCTAGCTATGTCATGATCACTTTTAGGAACAAGGGCCACAATTAATAGGACCAGCATGGCATGCATGTGAAGAGCAGTATACCCCTCTTCCTATGCATCTCAAGAAAAGGGAAATAATTTCACCCCTTAATATTAGATGGTTATACGGAAGAGCAGTAGCTTTGGCCAAAATTCTTGAATAATTCAAGATTAATTGGATTGGTATGAGGTACAGACCCCCCTTGCTTCTTTCACCACCTCCTGCATTATACACCAATCTAGAAAAAAGTGAGGACAATTTTTCTAGGTGGAAACAAAGAGTCACTTTGCATTAGGGATTCTCAAGGAACCCAGAGACATTGGACACAGAGGCAGATGATGTATATGATCTTAGTGCCAAGTATGAGGAGATGAATAGGAGGAATGAAGGACAGGGGGAACACTAGAGAGCAGGAGGACCTACTCGAGCTTAGGAAGGGGAGGAAATGATGAGGTAAAAATAACCTCATCAACATAATGGAATCAATATGCAAATCCAAACCTTTCAGCCCAAATGACCCTCTCAATTGATTACCTTTAGGAAAAATAATTGCTCTCTTTTTATAAATAAGCGTGCAAACTTTGCTTCTTGAAGTTATGTGAATTAAGCTTACTTATGTTGATTTAATGGTTTAGTCTTTGAGCATTTTGCAAGTCAACTCCACTCCCAATCACCATTCTAGTCAAAAGGGAAATGAGCATGGATCTTGATACTTTTGAAAACAAGCGAGCGAGCATCGGAATTTCAAGAGCACACATTTTGGGTTGAGTCTTCATACTCTGTTATTTTTTAGTTTCAAAAACTTTATGGCTTGTACGAGCCTCTTTAATATTGTATGTAATGAGCTTTAAAGTCCATCAGTAATTGACAATCTGTTAAAAAGACTCTATCGACTAGAAATTAGGATTTTGTTAGTCATTTTCATATAAATATGTAACTATTGCAAATGATGAATAGAAGAATATTATCATTATGCTGCCAATATATCTTTTGAGTAAAAACTACCATATGAATAAAAATGAGTTTTCCTGCCACTCTTTGAATTACTGAGCGATGTGAATAAAGTCTTTGGAATGAAGTAACTTAGAGATTTCCAGTGCATGTGATCTAAGATAGCTGTAGACACACCCAAGAGCTGGCCACTTGAGGGTTGTATATAGTTAGATAAGTACTCTACTTATTCTATATTTTATTTTAATAGAAAATAGTTGAAATTGCAATTCATCTTCATGAGTATATGTTATGCTATCAGAGTCAAGCCTGCAGGTTGTAGCCAAGTCCATAGTTCCTGAACTTAACATTTGAATGTCCAGAGCACCTTTCTTTAGTTGATTCTATTAAACTGTTTTATATTAGCAGTGGAATTGTTATCTTTTGCATTAGATAAATGTTTCCTAATTTCTTTACATGTTTTACTTCTTCAAAAATTTATGCATTCTTTAGGTTAATCATTTCCATGCTTTCTAGTTTAGTGGTGATGCTTTTCAAATTTATAGTTTTCTATTTTTTGGGTTGAATTATTTTCCACTTTCTAGATAGATGATTCGTTGCTTTCAATATTAGAGGCCCTTTAGCTTAGAACTTTTATTCAGTTGGTTAGCATTTAGGAAACCTGAGAGAGAAGTTGAAATGTCTTCTATTGCATATAGTTGTTGGACACTGCCCGGTCGATATATTGATGTTTTTATTCACTAAAGTGTTAGGACCTAACAACAACCTGTCATGGAGCTATTTCTATCTCTTGCTCCAGGGAAATTCCTTGCATTTTCATGGTGAGTACCACATTTTCCATTTGTGGAGAGGCATATACATAACCTCTGAAATCTAACACAATGCTTTGATTGCCTTGTTCCGCCACTCTTTGTTGTAGATTGTCGCATGGGAAATTTTGGGGCATATATGCTTCATTGCATGGGAAGTACCAAGGATTGATGTCATCAATGAGATTATTTTTCCTTATTTTCAACTCTCTACTCGAGCTTAGGTGAGCATTCTATAGCGGAGTAGGAACCAACACCATCTGATTACTTGTTTGAGTCTGCAGATTTGTGCGCGAGCCTCCTTGGAATTGATTTTGCTAGTAAGAAGATCTTTCTCCTTGATAATTTTGGTAAGTTGGCTTTGGAGGCATGGACTGGTTCTGCTTGATGGTAGTTATTTCATTTGAGATGCTTTGCAACAAATCCTTGGCATCGCTCATCTCATCTTTTGAGGAGTTATGGATATGCATACATAGATTGGGGAGGAGCGGACACACTGGTAGATGTTATCTCCTGGGCGGGATCTGATATCTCAACAAATATAGGCATAGCAGGTTGAGGTGGCAGCTTTCTAGTATTGATTAGATTGTTCTCTACCTTGACGATAATATTATATGCATCTGGTAGAGTGGTTCTGGAAAGATATTGGATCATCACCAAGATATAGGCATTGAGGGATTTTAGATAAAACATGAATGCCAAATCGGCTGGCGAATGGATAGAAATCTAGATCCTCTACTAAGCTGTATGAAATTAGGCATTAAATTCTGTCATGGCCTCATACAGGGCCCGCTTTATGGTCACTATTTGTTGATATAGCGAATACCAATCTCAATTATTTGAAAATATCTCATAGAAAGGGTCTTTGAGCTCATCCCAGGTACTAATAGTGTTAGCCTCTAGAGTGTGATACCAATCTAGCACTCTGCCTTTGAAAGAGGCTACAACCAACCTTAGTGTGACATTTTAGTCGGTAACACCATACACCAAACACATGTCTGCCACATCTTGCAGGTGTTCAGATGTTGTTTTTGAGCCTTCCCCGATGAATTTTGGTATAGCTTTTAAAGCAGAGGTTGGGATAGGGGCCCAAATGGTGGATGCTACTGGTGCTATAAGAGGACTTTCAACATCCCATGCCACAAAATTTCTGTTAGTAATCGGCAACACGGCTAGTGGAGGGGTCAGGACATTTACTGGATGGGTTCTTGTATGTACTATTACCAACGATGGTACTAGCAGGCCAGGGTTGTTTGTTGTTTGGGATCTAGTAACAGGCCTATGGCTCATACACCCACTTTAGATTTAGATACATTTAAGCAGTCCCACTGGGCGTGCCAAAAAAATAACTATTGATGCCCAAAAATCCTAAGCAACAACCTTATGGGAAACTCAATTAATGGGGGGGCCAACTGCGCTAAACTGAGTGACCTCTGGGTTTTTTAAAGAAGCTAGCTCCTTTTGTATTTGGGGGGTTTGGAATGGGAAAAGGAAGTAGATATAAAAAAATTAAGTTTAATCTAAAGTGATGCACCAAGAGGTAAGTATGGGCACAGTAAATCTTTCTTTCAAATGAGATTTAAGGGCCCATTCAGCAATCTGCATGTCCAAAAATAACAAAAAGTACAGATGAAAAACCAAAGTAGTCTATTAAATAACATAAAATAACTTCCATACATATTCATTGAAAAGAAGATTCCAAAACATGGTCTGAATCAGCAAACTTATATTGAAATTATAGAAGTTCTGCAAATAAACTACTTAGTACAATAACAACATAGTATAATGTTTTGTCAACTAACTAAGAAACAAAAAGGTTGAACAAACATGGCACAATCTGTGAGTCTTAATACAATAATCAAAAATAAAACAAAGGCCTAGTGTCTTTCAACATTTTTTCTATGTATCCTCCTAACCTATTTTCGGAAATTTGAAGCAAAATATATAGAAAAGCATCACACCGCCTTAGAGCCAGCAATAGAAAATATTCCCAAGCATGAGCAATGATGTCTATTGCAATGATTTCCCAAGGCCATTGCAATAGAAAAGATTCCAAAACATAGAATGCAGACGCCTTTGAACAAGATGTGTCCCTCTACAAATGATGATTGTGGTCCCAATGTGGAAGCAGTAAAATTCCCATTCAGACATGTGTCGCTCACCCACAAAGTTGGTTAGGACACATGGCAATAAGATAGAGCTTTTCATTCATTCTTCCCTTATGTTGATGAAATTCACCACGAAGAAGACATGTGGAGAAGTCTTCGTTTTGAGTACTGTGGGGTTTACCGAAAGGTGCCCGCAGAATGATGTTACATGTCACACGGATGGAGCTTAGTAGAGAAGCAAAGGGGAGCAAGCTCACAAAGGCCCACACTTCTAACATGTGGAGACATGGCGGGGCTCGATGAAGAAGCAAGAGAGGAAATCTTTCCAAGGAGCGTGCGGAAAACACATGGAGCAAGCGGGCAAAACTCTTCAAAAAGGGTCTGGAGATATTCAAAGACATGAGGCACGGGCTGGGGCCAAGCAAAACAATAACATCAACCCAAAGGGAGCTCTAGGAATTTTCAATCCACACCTCTAGAGCAAAAAATCTAACTATTACAAATTTGGGGAGTCTAAAAGGCTCCCCAGTGAAACCACGAAAACAGAGAAAGGTAAAATCTTCAGCCAAGAAATAATCCACTGGGGTCGGTGGAGTTTTCATCCAATGCAAGATCTCAGGAGAAAAACGGCCTCCAGGGCATGGGAGAAAATCTTGAAGTATCGACCTCATGAAATAATCTACAAACCAATAATATTTGCATTTTTTTGACAATACATAAGTCCACATAGAAACTGGCTAATAGAAGCCATTTACATCAAGCCTAGACACTAGTAAAATTTTCTCTAGTAACTCATAATTTTGATGCAAAATGAAGTGGGCCAAGAAAGAAGAATACCTAAATTTACACTTAGTATCATAGGTCTTCAACTACTCTATCATCCCTTTGGTTATTGCATCAGCAAAGTCATAATACTTCTGACTCTTCTCCTTTTTAAGCATGAAAGCTAGGCCCATCTGGAAGGGATGGACGTCCTCATCATCATCAAGGCCATAAATCCAAGCCAACATTGGGAAGATAGACTATGTGTCATTTTTGAACTTTTTGTGCGTAAGAGGGAAACAAAGGTGATTTCTCTCTAGTTTTTCCTTCCTTTCTTCCTCATAAAAGCTTTCTTTCTTAGTTATTTCCTCTCAAAAAATTTCCATCATTTTCTCATCAAAGTGTTGGGTGCCATAAGTTGTAGGGATACATAACATATCCCATTCGGCTACTACGTAAATTGTAACTTTGATCTTTTCACCCACAATAGTTCTTGTCTACTTGTTGAATCTCTTGGCACATGTGTCAACCAGCTCTGGGCATGGGTGTACGACATGTACCATGAACTGTGGAAAACCACAATTCTAGAGCTAAGACGTGAAACCCTTAGATGACCCATGATCTATCATTCTTTGGAAATCCCCCTCCCTAAGGCTTTTAGGTTTAGCCACCAATTTTGGGTCAAATATGTTGTCGGAAAAGTCATGCACCACCTCTCTTTTGATTCAATTATTCATTTGCACTAATTTACAAAATTCAAGCAGTCGTGCTTCTGGAGCTGGGGTGTTGGTGTATGAACTCCTCCCAAAGATATTGGCATAACCCAACCTTTTAGATGAGGCTCCAACCTTTCTACCAGATGTTGATGGTTCTGCCATGGCTTTGTCGAGAAGTTGTCGAGAGTTTCTTCAACGAAACGACTACTTACATTTAGCTACTTAGAAAAATCTGCCTTTTGGGTGCAGTTAATTCCTTTACACAAACATGCAATTAAGGCTCTGTTGTTACCATTGGTCTATTAAATTCTACCACCAAGGTGATACATGTGGATTTGGGATCCATATCCCTTGGGAATGCCAAAAATTCCACAAGAATGGAATTAGTACATTCTCCCCATTGCCTCTTTCACAAATAAGCCCATTGCATTAAGAGGCATGCTTTTAGCCATGAGAAATGTGCTTTAGTAGTGGAAAGGTACCTTTTAAAAGACACACCTATTTAATTTGTTAGAACTTAGCACATTAATCCATGTCTTTTTGCATAAGCAAGCTGGCTGGTGTTGATGATGGCAAAGGACACATGTCGACGATCGGCATATGAGAGCATTTAATCTCAACACCCAAATTTATTTCTCAAGAACTCTTGTCAGATTTTTTGTATGATTCATCTCCTACCCTTTGACTATTTTGGTATTTTCTTCGTTGTTGTCTGGCCAAAAATGGACTTCCTGTTGGTTTGATTTTTTGGCACATCCTTTCTATATATAACTATACCACCTTATTGCAATATTCATTCAAAAAAAATCATTTTAGTTTAGCAAGCTTTTCCTGCTATCTCCCATTCTGCTAGCTTCTATTGCTTTGACATAATGTCAGCTAGCCTAGGAATTCATGTTTGGCTTCTACCATGGAGACCACAATATAGCTTTGTGGGGCTGGTCACCTATGATAAAATTAAGTGTATAGTGAAGATATGTGACTGCCTCATTCTTGTTGTGTTCCAGTGGGTAGTCGGCTCTGACTACCTTGAGGATGAGAACCAATTGAGGAGCAACTTCAATGTTGTTTCCCACTTTTTTGCCTCATTGCTTAACCTAAACATTGTCAAGCCCATGATAATTGAGTTGTGCCACTAGATTTTTGACCCCATACTACTATAAGGTCTCAAGTGTCAACATTCTGAGTGTCATGGATATTCATAGGCACGTGGATTATGGGATAGACATACCTTGGTTTCCCTACCTCACTGAATTCCACACCATGGACCTTGAAGGCCATCGTTCATCATCTCTGCCAGTGGCCACCTTCCTGTTGCAGTAGTACGATGTGGAACGCATTTCTGGGCTCGACTGGAAGCAACACTTTGAGTTTCTGGTGTATAGCCACAGCAAGGAGAATTGAGTTTTGTGTTACGATGAGCCCATGTGTGTCATGTGTTCAACCTCCTTTTTCTCCTAACAAAGAAGAAGAAGAAGAAGAACGATGAGCTACTTCAACTACTACAATGGCTAGAGGTGTAGCTTCACTTTTTTTTACACATTTCCTCCTTTTTGCTTCTTCTTGCTTTGACTCTTTTTGGATTTGCTCGAGAGAGATTCATGTTTAAATTTGAGCCTCGGGCTTGTATTACATTGTAATTTTTTTGATGAATATAATATAATACAATACTTTTCTACTTCCTCAGTTTTTTTCTCGTGGCTTGTTCTCAAAATTAAATGTATTTACAAAACATTTTACATATGGTACATAACTATGAAAATTTTTAAAGAACTGTATATTTAATGGAACAATTTTAGATAAATACCATTCACTGGTATATCTAAAGTGTTACCTTCCATATCTTCAGGTTTGTATGCATTCTTTTTTTTGCACGTGTTGATTCGGAAGGGTCTCTTCCATAGTGCTTCAAATTTTGTGTGTTGCCATGTTTTCACAGTGCGTTCATCATACTTTAGTACTAATATCCCTTCCCTGAAATCTGGGCTAGAGGTCCTTTTATCGTACCACCACTTTACTGTCTGTTGGCAACCGATCATGGCTCCATGAGCCTTTTATCTATCTTCCTCAAGTTTGAGGAGTTCTGCTAACCCTACTTCCATCCTGCCACTTTCTTCAATCTCCAGGGATTTCAACAGTTGCAAGGTAGGGATTTCTATGAAAACAGGTAAAACTACCTCTTTTCCATATACTAGTTCATAAGGAGAGGCCTTTAGGATCTTCTTGGGCATAATCTAGTATGCCCATAGAGCAACTCGCAGGTGCTTATGCCAATCTCTTTGTCACTTTGACTCAATGTGCTTGATTAACCTAATTAGGTTTTTTTTGGTCGACTCTGCTAACCCATTTCCTTGTGGGTAGTAGTTTGATGAATTTTTAAGGTAAACCCCATGTTTGATAGCAAAATTTGACACCCCCAAGCCTCCAAAATCATGAGCGTTGTTGGATATAATGGTTTTTGGTGAACCAAATCTAGTTACTAGCTCTTCAAGGAAATTGATGATCTTGCCCTCTGTAGCTTTTTTTAGGGCAACAACCTCTGTCCACCTTGTGAAGTAGTCAGTCGCCATAAGGATCCACTTATGGCTAGCACTGGAAATAAGGTTTCTCATTTTGACGAAATCCAAACCCCATTGAGTGAAGGGTTCTTCAATTACAATTGGGCTTAAAGGCAAGGTGGAATTCTTTCTTTTGCTAACAAAATATTAGCACTCAGTACACTTTTGTACCAAATGGTGCATTTTAGAAAACATAGAGGGCCAATAATATCCTGCTCACATTATCTTCAAGGTGGTAGTCTTGTCGGAGAAATGTCCACCTTCAGGACTGCTATGAAATTCATTAAGAACTCTCTCCACCTATGGCTTGTCTAAGCATCGGATTAGGACACCATCACAATTTCTTTTGAATAATATACCTTTAATTAACACATACCTAATTCCTTGCAGTCAGTAGTATCATCTCTTATGGGATGGAAGGTTGATTGGGTATTTCCCCTTTTGCATATATTATGTTCAATCTGCCACCTAGGACTCGTCAGACTCAAACTAGTTTGTGTAGACTTGATCGATCTCCATTTCAGCTACGGTTCTTGATTCTTGCACAAGGTATTCGCATAGACCTCTTCCCTGAACCAGCTTAGTTGGTCTAATGTCCACATCATACTCTAGGATCTTAGTGATCTAGTTTTCCCTCTTCTCAGTTATCTCGTCTTCAATGATGTACTCCCACACACTGGGCTATGTGACGAGGATAGTGATTCTATTGGCCGACACTAAGTGTCAAAACTTTTTTAAGCTTTTAACAATGGAAAAAGATTGCTTTTCAAAAAAATTATACCTGGCTTCATATCCTTTTAGAGTCCTCAAATGGAATGTGATTGGATGCTCTCCACTATTTCCCTTGTCCTTCTGAGTGAGTATCGAAGCTATGTTATGTTGGTCGTTGTATACATAGAGTCAAAAATCCTTGGAAAAGTCTCGGTTGGCCAACACCGGAACAGCAAAGATAGATACCTTTATTTGCTTGAAAGATGCTTTTCCCTCAGGGGTCCATTTGAACATCAAGTTCTTTTTTAGCATGATCGTGATAGGTCTTGTGATGCCCACAAAGTCTGAAATGAATCTATTAACAAAGTTGATTTTCCCTATGAAAGATTGCAGCCATTTTTTATTCACTAGTAGGGGCAACTCCATTATTGATCTCACGCTTTCAAGATCTATTGCTATTCCCTCCTTTCACACTACAAAACTAAGTTGTTTGCCTTGGGGCACTCTGAAAGCACATTTTTTAGGATTTAAGGAAATCTCAAACTATTGGTACTTCTAGAAAACCTGCTCTAGATGATCGAAATGATCATATTTTGACTTTGAAAAGACCGTTAAGTCATCCAGATATATTAGAATGATTAGATTGATTAGTCCTATGAAATCAATATCCATTGCTCGTTGAAAATTTGCACAACATTTGAAAGCTCGAATGGTATTTTTGAATATGAAAACATTCCCACTTAGTGGTAAATGTTGTTTTATGTTGGTCACCTTCTTTAACATATACCTTTTTGTAACCCAAGAAACCATCAAGAAATGAAAACATCTTCGATCCGGCCACGGTCTACAGGATCTGCTCCATTGATGGCAAAGGGTAGTGGTCCTTGAGAGGCTTTATTCAAATCTCTGAAATCAAAAAAAGCCTAATATTTCCATTCTTTTTTTGAACTAGTACTAGATTAGATACCTAGGTGGAATGTTTAATTGGATATATGATCCTTGATTTGATCAATTTGGTGAGATCCTGCGCCATCAACGCCTCAACCTTAGGAATGACTGGCCTTTGTTTTTGTCAGACAGGTTTTGATCCTTCCACCAAGTCAATGGTATGTTGAATTATACCCAAGTCATACCCTCTAAGATCATCATAGGTCCAAGCTATAACCCCGTCATATATGGAACATAGATCTTTTAGTCTTTCCTTGTCCTTCCATGGAACATCCCTTCCGACTTTCAACTTTTTGTTGCTTCCAACATCGAGCTCTTCATAATCCCTCATGTCTGCCATGAACCTCTATTTTCTATTTCTTGTGTCCTCATAGTCAAAGAGATTCTCAAGGGAGATTAAACCTTGAGGAAGCTTATTGTCTTTTAACTAGATAACTTGCTCTTCAGGAGATTCTACTCCTGACAATGAACATTCAAAGGCTTTTCTTGATTTCTATAGTGAGGCAGTGATCTAAACATCATCTTCAAATACCTGCCAGTTTTGATCATTGTCAGGGATTGTTGGTCAGATGATGATCTATACTACACTCTGCTTTTTTGTTGAATCAAAAACTGGTTCGAATTGTGAACTGATTGAAGCCATCTAATCGACGACACTATTTTGAGATCAGGGAATGACTTGTACATTGAAAGCTTCAAAACTCTCAATCAAATCCCATATTCGATGTCTATATGACTTCATTCTTATATTCTTCATAGTCGGCTGCCCACGGACTTGGCTCACAACTAACTCTGAGTCTCTGAATGCTTGCATTCTCTTTACATCCATCCATTCTGCAAGAATCAGACCATGAACCAAGGCTTCATATTCCGCATCATTATTCGAGCAAGAGAATTGAAAATGAAAAGCCTTTATGGTCTTTGATCTTGTTGAGGACACTAATTAGACACCCACTCTAGAACCAACCTTGCTTTTAGTGCCATCAAAGTATAGGTTCCATAGACGATTGTCACCCAGATCATCATATTCCTCCCAATCCTTTATTAATTTTGGAAAGGATTGATCATCATCAAAATCACATAGGTTCCTAGGCCCATCGCGTGAAAGTTTATGAATGGGTCAGATTTCATGAATTGGTTGAGGAGGAAATCCTCTTCGAGAGTCCAATCACTTGTGTCTTCTTCATCTTCCAGCATCTCTACACTATATATCTCCCTTTGTGAAAAGGAGGTATGTACTACTTCAAAACATAGGACTGTGTTGTCCACTATGTGTAATGGATACAAAGATTCAGACAAAATTTTCATCTTCACCCCATGCTTGGTCCTCAATATTAGGTGGGACCAATCGAGTGCCAAATATCTGCCAAGCTTTGTGGTGAAATGTCTTAAGAGACACATCCCGAAGACTGGGGAAATGTCTACCACTACTTCTTGTGAAACCATTTGTCTTGGACATGAGAAGAGGGTTAAAGACATATCCTTAATGTTTCCAACGATCGGAACCTTCTTCCCATCCAATTTCATGATTCCCTTCTCAAGGGGCTCATATTTAAGTTTTAGGGCATCGGCCACTTGCTTTGGCATGATCGTTGTACTAGCTCCCAAATCAATCATATTATTATGCAAAATTTTATCTCCCACAATGAGTGTTAAAAAGAAAGGTGTGGGCTTTGGATTTCTTACCTCTTTCTCTTTTGCATTGTCTGTGTCATTCACAAAAGATGGGGCTTTTGGAGCTTGAGGTTTTATGCGGGTTCTTTATCTTTACTTTGATTGCATGACAGAGTCACATCTATCTATGGTACTTGTTCTTACTTCTTTAATGCTTCCCGAAGCAATGTATTTTATTCAAGAATGGATATGACATCCCACAGAGATACATTAGTAGGTGCCTTCTTTAGTTGTTCCACCACATTGAGCATTCCGACTGGTTGGACCTTGGGCTTAAATGGTGGTATCTCTCCTGTCTTCGAACAAAAACAATGCTTCATTAATGGGTTTGGTGTCTTGTCCATCTCCTTCTCTAGAAATGGAAAAAAAATTGGCTACTGAGTAGGTTGACCCACGGCCTACAGCGCCTACTTTTCTTGCAATAGTATTTGATGTTTCTAAGGACGCGACAAAGCTTGTTGTACATATTCTCCTGTGAGCCTTCTTTTAGATCTTGTGTTGTAGTCTAACTGCACTTGCAGGGCACTAATTGTCAAAGCTTCATTTGCAAATACAACATCTTCTTCCTCCACCCATCAAAATAGCACTTGGTTAGGTGCAATATCTAGCTCTTTCTCTATGGACATTCCTTGCATTTGCGCTCTAAAGCGGGCATTTTCCATTTCAGGGGACTCATATTCTTCTGCATTTAGGAATGTGCCCTTGTTTCTTTGTTCCGTTATCTTTTGTTTCATGTTTCCCCTCATAAAATTTCAAGTCATGTGACTATCACTGCATGGGAAGCACCATATGTTCTCATCTTCCGCCAAGTTGTTCTAACCTGGGATTAACTCTTTACTATGGTTGCCCTTGACTGCTTGTAGTGGCATAGTGACCAGGACTATATGGTTTGTGGACACTTTTTGTTGACTTCCTCCTCTTGAGGGTCCTTGGTACGTGTTTTGTTGATAGGATGGTCTTCCCCCTTGATAGGCCTGAGTGGCTTGCTTCAAAGGTGTTGCTCGTTGTTGTTTGATGAGAACCAACTCGTTAGCGAAAGACTACATGAGACTCTTCATATCATTGATGTTAGCTACTATAGAGGAAGAGCCCAACATTCTTGGTTGCATGGATGGGTACACGTACATGGATCGCGGCGTGGTCGAAATCACCACTTGTGTAACTAAAGTGCTTGTAGTAGCTTCTTCCTAAAGACCACCAGAGATTTTTTCAAATACAGGCACCAAAGGTTGTGGCAGAAGCTTTCCAACGTTGATCAAACTATTTTCCGCATGCACAGCTAACTTGTATGTGTCAGGTAAGATATCCCCTCCCATGGAGGTTATCATCACCACGATATCTAAATTGAAGGCCTTCAGGTAGAACATGAACACCATCATAGCTGGAGGTTGGGCAGTCACAGGGATTATTTGCCAGGTTTTGTGGAACCTAGTGTTGAAATCACTCATGGCCTCTTGCAGGGCTCTTTTGATGGTGATCAATTGATGTAGCAATGAAAAGAAATCTCCCTTCTTTCAAAAGCATTTGAACAACCTTTCTCCAAGCTGATCCCAAGAGCGGATAGAACTAGAAGCCAAAAATCGATACCAATCTTGAGCTTTTCCTTTGAAAAAGGAAACCAATAGCCTAAGAGAAATATTTTCCTCCACTATGTTATGTACCTTGCATACCTCTGCTATATCTTGGAGGTGTTTAGAGGGGGTTTTGAAGTCTTCTCCAGAAAATTTTAGAATACCCTTGAGGGTGTTAGCAGGTATGGCAAGCCATACATCTGGGGGTGTAGGTGGTTTTAGCAAAGTACCATTATCCCAGGTTATGAAATTTCTAGGAGCAAGGGAAGCTCTATGAACCATGGAAAATAGATTCCTATGAATCATATATACTGGTATTTTGATTTGGAAAGTTCGCCCCCCAGGTGGGGTAAATAAGGCTCTAAATTTTGGGCTCTCACTTCTCACTCTATTACTCTTTACAGTTGATACAGAACTTGTAAGTCTTCTTCTCCTAGATGAAAAGGCGGGTAACTAGGAGTATTGGAAATGACCTCTTGAAGATGATCTTGTTTGGATTATGGGCATGAAACTTTTAGCTTCTTTCCTTGGCCTAATTTAAGAAATATTTCTGACTTTTAATTATACGTTCATAAAACTTTGGGTCCCACTAGATATTCCAGAAAAAAAAAACTATTGATCATCAAAGCTTGCACCTCTCTGACAGCCTTATGGGAAATTCAGCAGTGGGGGACCAATTTGCACCTCACTGAATACCTCCAAGATTTTTATAGAAAGCCAGCTCTTCTTTGAGTTTTGGAGGAAAAGGTAGAAGAAAATGTAAACATAAAGCAAGAAAATGGTGATGCACCAAAGGTTTTACAACATTTTAAATCCATTTCCCTTTCTATGAATGATATATTAGACATAGAATGCTGCAACCCTTCATTGTTGGGAAGAGAACGAGCAACAAAGGATAAATACAAGCACAATGCATTCTTTCAAATCTCCCTGCAGGTAGTGTTCATTAAGGCCCGATCAAGCATAAAAGTTTCCAAGGTTAACAAAAATTAATTCAAAAATTGCATAGACCCTTCCTCTTGTTATAGCATAATATGAAGAAATAATAACCCTTAAAGAAATTAAAAAATTTCAACAGACATAATCTAATTTCCACAGGATATTATCAGACCACATAAGCCTACAGCATGGAAATCAACCACTCAAACTACTTGAATTAAGCTTACCATAGTGTTTCATTCAAAACGAAAGCATAAAGAAGGAACTTGACAAAGGCCAAAACGTGCACAGTCTCAAAGATTTCTTCTAAATAGTTTGTGCTTAAATATCAAATGAAGTTAGAAAACAAAGGTTAGATGCCAATCTAATAATAGTTTGAGTAAAAATAATGTAACATGCAAGAGAAAAGCAATGTTCTAACAATTACTTTTGAAAATATATCTATCTTCTAAGGAAAACTAAAAGAACTTTTGTTCTGAAAGAATAAAATTGGAACCCTAGAACTAGAACTCTTTTCTTGAACTGAAAAAACTCTTTTCCCTCGGTCGCCACCTCCCATTTATAGTTGAAAAGAGAGAGAACTGCTACCACATCCCAAAATTAAATACTGCTAGATGCCAACATTTGATAGCTCACAATCTAATCTTAGATCTCTTGTTAGGTCGCGACAATATTTTCTCATTAATTCTCAATTTCCACATTTATGTCATTTTAGATATTTAGCAAAGATCGCTATCTAAAAGCAATCAGATCTTAGAAAATAGCCTGGAAAAAATTTGGTTGACCAATCACGTAGCTCAGTGACACCAACTTGAAGTTTCCATCCTAAAAATAAGGAAGACCTAGTATGCTCAGACAAACTCCAAAAAGATTGCTTCTAAAAGCGCAAACTGCCTGTAGCAAAGAGATGACGTGTCAAGTAGGCAGGGATTCTCAAGTTTAAGAAAATTTCCCTTGAGAGAATCTTTGTTGAGTTGACACATGTCCTAGCCTTCTTCCAAAAGGAAGATGATAATCAAAAGCCATATAGCCACTATGTGGTGCATCGCATGCCTTTCAGAAACACTTTTGCTTTGAGCGCAAACACATCCTAAAGCCAAAAACACATAAAAGCCGAAAATCAAAAAATGACTAAGGAAAAATTGTTTTACAGCATGTTTTAACCAAATAAAGGTCCTAGAATGATGTAAATGTGTACAAAACATTACAACACTACTCCAAGATACCATTAGTTCAATTTTAATATTAATTATCCAAACCAAGTAAGGTAAAAGGCTACTTTTTCCATTACTACAACATATGCGTTCATACACAATTACACGTTTTATACAAATTTGTATACATGTACATACACAATTATTCTCTACACTTTAATATATCAAAATCAATATTCTATATATTTTGTTCATTAAATGTGCAATTTTTCCTACTTTGAAACTTTAAATTTGATTGTATAATCACTAAATATCATGTATATTATTGTTAAATTTGATTTCCTTGGGCAACTTCATCAAAATTTTAGAACTTCTTTGATCCCCTTAATACATCCTATTAGGACCCCTTAAGACATCCTATTAAAACATAAATTAAATTAACATTATCACTATTTTTGTATAGAATGTGATTGTTATGATGAGTCATCCTAGATTCTAATACTTAATTATATCAATTGCGATTAAATATTAGACATGTACTTTGAAGTATTTGATCCCCTTAAGACATCCTATTAGGACATGTCCCAAATAAATACTTAATTATATCATTTTCTATGATGAGTCACCCTAAAGTCTAATACTTAATTATATCAACTGTGATCCAACATGAGACATGTACTTTGAATTCTTTGATCCCCTTAAGAAGTCCTATTAGGACCTCTTAAGACATCCTATTATGACAAATTATATTAACACTAACATTATTTTTGTATAACTTTTGTGATTGTTATGATGAGTCATCCTAAATTCTACTACTTAATTATATCAATTGCGATTAAATATGAGACATGTACTTTGAAGTATCTGATCCCCTAAAGCAATTTTTTGAGAAATTCTTTGACACTAATGCCTTGACAATGAATCACTAAATTTGTAAAGTACAAATATTTAAATATCCTATTAATTTCAACTTTAATTTCATATTTGTATTTAATTTCACATTAATGTCATATTAATGTTTTGACTATGAATCTTTTGTAAAGTACAAATATTTGAATGCCTTATCAATTTTATATTAATTTCACATAAAATGCATAAATTTACATGTGTAAATTACTATTTAACAATAATAGACCATAAAATACTGAAATTAATAAATTCCATGAAACAATATATTAAGTCCATGAAAATATTGAAACATATATATAGATAG
Organism: Sequoia sempervirens; assembly: GCA_007258455.2. Lineage (NCBI taxonomy): Eukaryota > Viridiplantae > Streptophyta > Pinopsida > Cupressales > Cupressaceae > Sequoia > Sequoia sempervirens. The sequence continues at coordinate 282,335 of VDFB02382991.1, forward strand.
ATAATCCATGAAATTATACTGAAATACTAAAACTTGTACATACACATAGTCCATGAAATAAGGAAACGCATGTATATAGATCAAGTCCATGAAAAACATTAAACATGTATAAAAAGCATCAAATACAAGCTGGTGGAGCTTACAAAATCCATGGCCAATTTTGAAATTTTTTAGGTTTTTGAACTTGCAGGATAAGGCTTCCAAAACCCTTATGTGCTTAAACCCTAAACCCCTGAACCTAGCATGCACTTTTGTTATAAAATCATGTTGACCTTTTTGCTCCTAATTATCCTGGCATTCCTAAGTTGAAAATATTAATGTACCCATTCTTCGTTAGACCTAGGAAACCCCTTCTTTAAGAACAACATTTATACATGTGCTAAATTGTTTTCATTAAAATATTTGCATTGCTTATCATTGAAGGCTTGTTGTGTATCTTACCATTTCTATGATGAGTGATGAGCTCATCTCCTATGCATCACGTATTACTACAAGTATTTTTCTTTTCATTTCTTTACCTTGATGTGTGATGGCTCATGTTTGCCTTTGCATCACTAGTTTCCTTTGCATCATCAAAGTTATTTGCTTGACTAACTCTACTTGTGATGCATGATGACCTTGTATACATCCTTTACATCACATGTCATTTATGTGTCACTGAAAACCTTTTATTGTTCAAATCATTCCAACGAGGAGTGATGGCTGATGGGAGAATATTCCTATGAATATTCTCTCCACTGGAAGAACTCTACACATCACAGTTTCACATTCGATCGATAGGTGCCTTTCTGTGATGAGTGATGAAGGGTTGAGATTTAACAAAGAACATCCAATGGCTGAGTTTACATCACTCCCTTGCTTCACATCATTGTTGTGAATCAAGGAAGAGGAGTGGTATGCATAATGCACGATGGGAGAAGATGGTGGTGGGGTATGTTGATGTGATGGACAGTTGGCGACAGCTCACTGGCTCGCAATGACTTGGTAGGCCCTTTTGTTTTTCTTGGTGGGGGAGCGGGGAGGTGACATGTGGCATGGTAGGACCTTATGTGGGTCAATACTAGTGTGTTTTTTTGTTGTATCAAAGGGACCTAAGTGCGACTCACTTTGATTTGTTGCAGTCCCTTCAATGATGGTTTTGTTGTTTTGTGGTGCATCATTGCTCCATGATGAAAGGATCAAGTGCAATGCACGATAAACAACCCAGATTTAAAGGTGGTGATCAAAGGTTGTGTTTTAGACCTTCATTGGAGATTCAATCTTGTCTCTCAATCTTACATCTGACAACCAGAATTAAAATCAAAATGGATAGATACCTCATTTTGTGGGTAAACTCAAACAGTAATGGTGTATCTATGATTTAGCTACCAGCGACTCAAAACAGATCTAGATGGGATTTCTGCACTTCTTCCAAGATAAAATTAATTGTTGAATGGTGCCATTTATTCCTTGATGTGTTGTAGAGGTCAATATCTTTGTCAGGTATATTTTTCTTGATTTTGATCGTGGATTTATTGGGAGCCCATACCTGAATTCATGAATGTCATCAAGATGGAGTGTGCTTGAGGTGTCAGAGGGATTTTATGACTAGTTTTTGCTCTATTTTGGAGGTCATTCTATTGTTTGTAATCTAATCAACGTTCTTTTTCTTATAACTCTAGTTGGAGTTAGGGTTAGGATTTTGAATCTGAATTGAAGTTATTCCTACACTATAAAGGATAGTTTTGTAATTTTTGTTTGGGTTCCACTCTCTCAGATTTGTGTAAGTCTTTTTCCTTAGTCTGTAGAGTGTTTTCTTCTTCTACACCTAGAAAGGAGATTTTGTAATGTTTGCTTTGTAATAAAAATAGATGACCTAAATGTTCATTGCATTTGCATTTAATATTTATATTAGTTCTATCAATCTCTCCACTATTGTACTCATTTCCTTTGAATCGATATAATCAAGGATTGTTTTATGATCATGAATGTCTGATTTTTTATTTTTTATTCAAGGAGAAAAGTAATCTCTTTCAATTCATATGTTAATGTTGTGATGATGCAATAAGGATTTCAAATAATTTTGATAGCATTGATCTTTTGTTGGTTTCTTGCTACAAGGCAGTAAGTTTATTAGAAGCCAAGGGTTGGTCTATTGTAGGAGTGTTACTTCATTTTTGGACTCTATGTGGATAAGGAACTGGTTAGTCTATGCACATAAGCCTAAGTCTGAGGTGAATCCAATTTCAAAATCAAATCAAAACCTTTTAATTTCATGTATTTACTTTTATGTTTATTTCCATACTATCTGAAGTTATTGAAATACATGGAAGGTTGTATAGATGATTTAGCCCATAAAATGCCTTCCATCATTGTAATATGATGATCTGTTATCAAAGGCATCATTTTCATAATAGTTTCATATGTGAATGATGTTATAGGGATACACACCTTGGTTCTATAGAGCTTACTGAGGAGAAGTTGCCAATCAATATCCTATTCGTTGGCCACTAACCTATGGTCTCAAAGTATAAGGAGTAGCTACCCTTTAGGAGAAACTAGAAAATCAGTTGGAAACACCAACACGGGCCATGAAATAATCTAACTCATATCATCTCTATAATCAAGAGACCTCTTCACACCATGTAGACTACCTACATGACCTGAATCACTTTGTATAAGAGAAAGAAAGTTGAAATGAGATGTAATACCATTAAAAATGATTTAATGACAATTTAATTTATAATTTATCATAAAATTAAATTACCATGTGAGGCTGATGTGCATGCTCTGGTGGACCGGGTCCTGTCTCTACATGCTCTAAATCAATCTACATACAAGAGAAAGAAAGTTGAAATCAAATGTAAGATGTAAGATAATTTATCATATTTAAATTACCATAAGAGGTTATTGTGCATGCTCTAGTGTAGGACCTGTCTCTACATGCTCAATTATAGGACATGTCTCATGCTATAAAAGAAAAATAATTTAACATGTATGAGAATATATATATTCAATTTTAAATTTAATTTAAGTTGTTCACAATTTATAATTTGTAATTGACTTTAAATATAATCAAAATTTTAAATTACCATATGAGGCTACTTTGCATGTCCTAGTTGAGGTGGTGTGACATCATCAAGGCAAAAAGTACCACCAACAAAGTCCTACAAGGTCAAATTTAAATCACATGTGTACTTGAATTAGGTTAAAATATATATATATATTCAAGTGTACCAATAGGTGTTTTGAAATCTATTTAAAATACCAACAAATTATGCACACATGTGTAGAAATTTTTTGAAACAACCTAAAATTCAGATGTCTCTTGAATTGCTTGTGCATCAAATGGGTGTACAATCCCCATTCTCATGGTGGTGTCAAACTATACATATACATAATGCTTATAATATTTAAGTACATGCATGTTTGATATAGTGAATTCAAAATACAAAATTGTGAGTATAGTTTTAAATAATTTACAATATACATGTACTTGCACCTCATGCGAGACACTTGATAATAGAGGAGCACTTGACAACCCCTCTAGTAGAACCGACATGGAAGTCGATTGACTCCCTTGAACCAACATATATATTTAAAATACATGTTCATGATTGAATTACAAATTAAAAATTCAAGTCAAAAAATTATTTCATATATTTAAAAAATCAATCAAAATACCCCAAAGGGTTGCCAACTTGCACTAGTGTTGACATAAAAACTTGACAAGAAAAATATGCCCCTGTGGTCACTATCTACACCAAACAATTTGATTGTTAAAATATTAAACAATTTTTTATATATATATTGTAGTGTCAAAAACTGTCGTCGATGACATTTTCACACTAGTTTAGCTCCTTCTTGTTAAATTAAGATTAAAAGTTGCCTTGATTTAGTGTTGTAAGGTGTTTGAAACATTCACACTAGGTCTTGGGCCCTTGTAAACTAAATAAAATGTATTTAAGTGTGCCTTGTAAAGGTCTTGCAAAGTGTTGTAGTCCACTTTCACACTTTTCTAGGATTTTATTAATTATTTGAGCCTAATGAAACTATTTTTAACCAAAAAGTGCTTAATTAATGCCTTTTCTTGGGTGTTGTAAAGTGTTGTAACACATTTTCACACTTCTCTAAGGGTTTTATTTAATAATTGGGCTTTAGTATGCTTTAATTGGCCTTAAATTGCATCCACAAGCCTTAATTAATGCATAATTTTGAGGATAATCCTGACATTAATCATCACCCAATCATAATTCAATTTTTTTGGCTTGTGTGGCCCAGATTTAGTGATCTAGGACTCATTCATCATCTTGGGTGAATGAGTTCCACCTAGATTTTTGGGTCTCGGACATGATTTCACACCTTTCTAAACACTTCTGAATTTTGATCCCATACATTATGCCAAATGGGACTCATTCGCCATCTTGGGCGAATGAGTCCTATGTGGCCCAAAATTAAAATTAATTCAAATTTCTGGTGGTATTTTATTCTCCTAGATCTGATGTCAGCTTCTAGTGTTGTAATTTCAGGAATTCTTGCATAATTGAGTATAAATACAAGGTTTTTTCACTCATTTTCACCTAATACTTTTGTGACAAAATTCCTAATAGCAAGTTTGAGTTCACAAGAGCATTCAAGGGCTGAATTATTTATCAATTATTGTAGCAATTCAAGATCTGTCATCATGTCAAGCATATCAAGCATTAAGCATGTTATTGAGCTAGTGTTGTGATGTAGCATTAAAGATCTAGGATCAAGTATTGTTCTACTCCTACTGTCAAGATCAAGATCTACATCCTTCATGGCCATTTCATGTTGAGTTGCAAATTTACAAGACATCATTTACAAGGCATCATTCAAGGTATTATTGTCCATGATTCATGTTCTTTGTTTCATGTTTCATTCCTTCATTTTATTGTCTCATCATTTGGTTTAATTACCTACAAGGGGTTTGACCAAGGCAAACCCCCATTCCCTAACAATCAACACTTTCTCTCTCTGTCTTTGTGTAATTGCAGATCTAGGTGCTTTAAAGACTTGAAGGATCATTGAAGACTAGGTTACAAGTTTGGAGAAAGTTGTTGGAATTATCTCCTCATTTGCAAGGTTGTAATCTTCACTAAAAGGTCACCTGCAACCCTGAAATCAGAGTTTCAGATCTAAAAACCTAGAGAAGCAAATTGAGGAGAATGAGAAAAACATATTCAGACTTTAAATTCCTAAAAAAGCAAAATGGGACTGATTCGCCACAAGTGGTGAATGAGTCCCATTGTAGGTTTTTTTAGAATTTTTTGCAAATTCAGATACCCTTTTGCCTAAAACTTGTTCTTGTGCAAAAATCTAGATCTAGGACTAATTCGCCTAGAATAGCGAATTAGTCCCACTAGTTCAAAAGGTTAAATTTTTCAAAATTCTAGAGCTTCAATCAATCATTCCCATATTTCCAAGTGCACACCATTCATCTTACTACTTTCCTATTTTGTTTTATTTACATTTCTAGGTCATTTTGTAGGTCATTGCATTGAATTAGGGTTTAGTGTTGCATCTTTCATTTCATTTATCTTTCCAAGTTCTCACTTCATGGAAAACCCCTTATTAGTCTACATTCAGCCCCTAGGACAACCCTATTGTTATATCCCTTTCCCCTTTCTTCATTGGTTTGAGATCTCTAGGGCATCCTTGAATGTTAGTTCAAGAAAAGTGGTGTTCTATGTCCTAAACCATAAAGCATCCATTTTTCAACTAATCATATATGTTCATTAAAAACACGTGCTTAAAAAATTCTTATAAATTCAACATGTACATGCATATTTATACATGTTTCAAAATTTATGTAGGGTGATGGTCTGTAATAAAAAAATCAACGTATGAACCGATCTCATCAGAATCTCCATGTGCACCCCAATTGGGTGTAGCCTAATCGAGCCTATAACATACCCAATGATAATTGGTACATATGTTAGGTGTCAACATTGGTGGAGTGGTACTAGTACTAACTCCATACAATGCTCCTCCATGGTTGTGGTCTCTAGCCCCAGCCACCACCACAGAAGTCTACTCATCAAGGTTTTTTGTGAGCGTACTCAAAGATCCTAAAGTAGATACCACCGCATGATAATGCACAGGTGAAATAATGGCATTAGTAGGAGGATCTACAAGAGGTTGGGAATGCACTGGGTGTTAGGGATCAACCCATGCCCCTAACCTCTATTGTGGCATACCACCACCAACACTCTGAAATGATTTGAAATCAACATAATTGGTATTTTTCCCTCAAAAAACTCTATATATAATTTCCTCAAAAAGTATAAAGGGACCTCCAAAATAGCATGTGGCGGTTGGTCAAATACCATCCACCATCGATCCCAAAAATTGGTAGACATATGTGGATGTTTGCACCACCTCATCAATATTCTAGGTTTATTTGTAGGAATGGATTGATTGGTGATATGGTCAAAAAAATAAGGTGCAAGATGGGTTTTTGTTATTTTAAGGTCCAAATTTTTTTTGTTAGAGAGACCATCTAAATAAAATTGTTTCCTCTCCTCCTACCATTGTTGATGCCTATCTAAGTCCACATCAATTGACCTAACGATATCAACAATGTTTTGTATTGCAGATGCAAAATGCCTCAAGTTTGGTGGAATCAATGTTTCATTTTGAATAGCATTGATTTGTTCTTGAATAGATCTAACATTATCACTAATTCATTCTTGCAAGCGAACCACATTGGATCCAAGTGGTGAAGGTGGGGGTTATGAGGTGGAGGGGGTGAAGAGGGAGGTGGAGGGGGTGGGGGTGGAGGTGGAGGGGGTAGAGTTGAAGGGGTGAGGTGGTGGATTGAGGATATTATTAATGTCAAATTTATCCATGATCAATATAAGTGAACCTCCAAAAATTATACAAAAATAATAAACAAGTACAAAATTACAAGAAATAGTTAAATTTTAAATGTACATGAGTGTTTAAATAGGATACATGTACATACACATACATACATCATTCAACTTGAGCATGTACATACAAATTTGAAAATTTAAGATACGTGTCTAAAAGAAAAAATAGGATGTACAATGCATACATACATCATTCAACTTGACCATGTACATAGAAATTTCAAAATTTAAGATCTAACTATGTATTTTTAATGCATGTACATACTAATAACTAAATGTAAAACATACAGAAAAAGCTCATTTATGTCTAAGGCATGTAAACGAAAAAATAAATAATTGTTAATGTGATGTGAAATATCATTAAAAATTACATTAATTTATTAGGAGAAATTATGATGGCTTAAGGGGTCCCCATAGGATGGCTTAAGGGGATCTACGAATTAAGGTGCTAGGACAAAATGATGGCTTAAGGGAATAAAATTTGGTGAAGTTTCCCAAGGCAACCAAATTTCATTAAGTTAAATATATCCTATTTTTTTAAATGTACATTTAGGAGGTAATTAATAACATATGGTGGCTTAAGGGGTCCTAAGTATAGTTTTAAGGGGATCTATGGCTTAACTATCCTAGGAAAAAATGATGGCTTTAGGGTTTAGGGTTTAATTCCCTTAAACCATTTTCTTAAAAATCCCCTTAGACCATTCAATATAAATGACCTAATTGAATACAAATGAAAAAATGTGTAAGACTCATTTATGTCTAAGGAATATAAATGAAAAAACAAATAATTTTTAATGTGATGTGAAATCTCATTAAAAATTATATTAATTTATTAGGAGAAATTACGATGGCTTAAGGGGTCCTCATAGGATGTCTTAAGGGGTTGTAACAGGATGGCTTAAGGGGATATATGAATTAAGCTCCTAGGAAAAAATGATGTCTTAAGGGGATAAAATTTGGTGAAGTTTCCCAAGGCAACCAAATTTCATCAAGTTAAATATATATTTTTTTTTTAAATGTACATTTAAAGGAGGTAATTAATAACATATGATGGCTTAAGGGGTCCTAAGTATAGTTTTAAGGGGATCTATGGCTTAATTGTCTTAGGAAAAAATGATGGCTTTAGGGTTTAGGGTAATAGGATGGCTTAAGGGGATGTATGAAGTAAGGTCCTAGGACAAAATGATGGCTTAAGGGGATAAAATTTGGTGAACTGCAATATAGTACTTCTAGCTTTAACTATTTTTTTCATCAATTTCAAACTAAATACACAGTAAATCTTGAAGAACTATCTTTCTCAACTCTATGTGTTTACTATACTAATATTCTAAAGGGTTATCAAAAGGTTGCAATGTTCTATAAATTTCTTATTGGTTGAGGTACTCATGATATAACTAAGTTGCATTTTGAAACATAAAAGGCTTCCAAAATGAGTTCTTTCCAAATACCTTACACAATTTATTAGGGGATGTAGAGTAACAAGTTAAAAAATAACAAGCTTTGCGATAACTCACTTGACCTATAAATACCTTTTCATGTCATTACTCAAATTTTTTTGGCTATGTAGTTATGTAAAATCTAACTATTCACATTCAACTAGAAATAAAATCTGATAATCCACCTTAACTATCTAATATTTTTTCTACAACTTATAATTCACTATTTAAATTTCCAAATGCATTTGTTTTAAAAGCTAATATGATATGTATAGTTTTATTATATATTAAAAAGGATAATAAACAACCCTCTACTACCCTTAGACAAAGAAAAAAATCCCTTTTACATACATATACATAGCTAGTTAATAAATAACATAAATACTCAAAATTCTTCCTATATGACAAATGTTTTTGATAAGGAAAATCAGGTTTTTAAGGGATCCCAAAACCCTTTACATCAAGAGAAGGCTGCCCAAGATTAATCAACAAGCAGCAACAACCCCAAAAAACCAAAAAAGTTGATAAAAGATAAACCTAGACAAACCAATAGCTAAACCAACAGAAAAAACATCAACACAAAATCCAACCAAACACAAGCTAAAGCATATTGTATAAAATCTTAGTCGACTCCAGATTACTTGAGATGACATTATCATGCCTCTCCATCACATCCTAAAGCTCTTGGAAAGAAATAGCAACCCTCTTTTTAATCATGCTCCTGGTACACAAACATGAGCTTTCATCCACACTCTTCTCCACCTGGTTCATGTGATTAACATCAGCAATCGCCTCCTCATGCTCACTAAGATCTAGTTGTTTACCAGTCCACCTGAGGGATTTTTCATTCAACAGAGTCAAACCTTACACACTAGAATTAAGAGACTAATTACTTATTTGTACCACAGACTACAAATCATTGCAAATCTTATTCACTTTATCCTCCAAAGAGACAAGCCGCTCCTCATGAATGCTATGAACAATATCCTCTAATGATGTCATCCTCTCCTCATGGTCCTTGCCCATTTTTTTAGTGCCCACCGCCACTTTATCAAGAACTACATTCATCATTTTGAATTATCTTTTCACCATCATTTCCTTCTTATAATAGTTAATCAGACCCACACATATACTTCACCATTTATTCGTCTTAACACTGAGATCTTTAACCTCCAAAAAAATCCATTTAAAAAGCGAAAGGAGATTTTTGGTCCCATCCTCTGTCATTCAACAAATAAGTTCCAGGTCAATTTCATCCCAGTTCAAAGGCTCATCAGAAGGGTTAGTACCATTCTCAAGTTGACACTTCAATTCCACACCTTCACCCTCCAAAGCATCCTCAACAGGAGAATCCTCTATATCAACAACTTCAACCTCCACCCGTTATTTTTAAGAGTTCACCGTTGAATTCACTAGCAGCTCCAAAATCCCTTTCTTGTCCTCAACCTGCTCAAAACCCTTACAATCAGGTGACACTAACCCAGTTTGCAAAGGGTAAGCCTCCCTATAATTCTTGAAACCATCTCCCTCGAGATCTTTTTCAACCATACAATGCTGCTTTTCAGCCTTAACGCTCCCCTATTTCCCCTTATCAGTAAAACCAAGGGACACACCCAAACCTTTCACCCATTCCTCAACCGGGTTTAAATCTCGCTTCTCCTCCCTTTTCCCACCTTTCTTCCCCTTAGAAACCTTCTTAGCACCAAAAGAAACAACATCCTTCATTTCAGTGTCAATCTCATAACCTTTCGTCCAAGAATTAGAAACCTTTAGATCATGGTCCTTCACAGTCTTACCATACTTATCCAAAGACTCCAATTCATTCGAGCCATCCTCCTCATAATCACCATCTCATTCTTTAGCCAATTCCCTCGTATCATAACCAAGAATAATCCCCTTCCCTTTCTGAATAGTTAAAATCTTAGGAATTTTAAGAATAAACTTAACTTTGATATAGTCAATGATAAGCTTCATTAGACCCTCATTAAGGATAGCTTTACTGGGATTTTTTCTATGATACTCTATGATAGTTTCCATAGAGAGGAGTAAATAATAGGGAAACAACACCAAACTGTTGAGTCTAAAATGATTTAACAACATAAAATGATATCCATAGATAACAAAATACCTGCCATCAAGTGTGAAATATTTCATGATAGCCAACACCACATCTCTCTATAGCGGCTTAATGGAATACCTATCATACCCATTGCTTCCCACACACCTAAATTATCCCATTCCTTTCCCTTGAAGAAATTAGCTAGAGCACACTTAGAGGCTCCATGGTTTCTATAAAACTTCTTACCCTTCATGGGTAAGCCTGTAATTTCAACATTTAAGCCCTCCATGACATTCACCTCCACCCCTAGTAGCGCAACATTATATTATTTCATCCCTTCACAAAAACCTCAGTAACCTCAAAATCAAACCCATGCAATTTAAGCAAATACGGGAAAACTCCACCTTTCTCTAGATGCTCCCACACAAGCGCATTCCCACTAAACTCTTCACAGAAGAGCGACTCAAGTTTGCAATGATCGCCACCCATTGCAACCAAAGACAACCTCACCGCAACCTTCACCTTGTTTTGATGGCTAGAAAAAACTAAGAGAACAATCCCAAAACAAGGCCAAAATGCACCCATAATCCATGTTAACTTAACAATGTAAGTACACTCAGCTATAAAAACCAATTCCATGAGCTCGTTCTCATAATATATGTAATAATTACTCAGATGGGCTCTGAAATCTAAGTTATTAAACAAAATAAAGAGGAGATAAAGCCAAAAAATTAGCACTTATCTCCCAATGTTGTCACCGCCATGACAAGACAATTGATCATGATTAACGATACTTTGGAGATTAATGGGGATGGCATCATAGGAATTCCAACATTTATGAGACACAACACCCACATTAGCAAAACCATCAACAAGCATATTTTCCTCACAAAATACATGTGATATTTAATAATCATCAAAGGAACCAAGAGTAGAGAGGGAATCGTCTATGATATGTGAAATAGACCATGACAGAGGGTTCACCTTCAAAAGACAATTAATTATATTAAGGGAATCCTCTTCCAACCACAACTTAGTCACCCCATCCTCTTTAGCAAGAAGGAAGCCATGATAGGCTATTGGTTCCTCTACAAAGTGGTTTGTCTAGGTTCTCAAAGGGAGCACCACCACAAAGAGAAACCTACCATTCTCATCACATAACACTCCCCCACAACCAGCAAGTCCTAGATTCCCCTTCTCGGCACCGTCAAAATTAACTTTGAACCATCTATGAGCCCTGGAGTATTCCACCAAACCCCCTCCCTAGATGATTTAGGTTTCTTCAATAGAATACAAATATCACAAGAAAGATTCCATCTACTACTAATCATCAAGTCATAATCAGATACCACAACCTTTAGACCATGGAAATGAAGCAATAAAACTTCGAAAAGAAAAATTTCTCTTATCGCCTCATAGATTTTGAAAGCAAGCCTTAAGGGAGGCAGCTCCAATTGATGGAAGATATGATTATTTTGTTCCTTCCAAACTCCCTATGCCACATGCGGCACAATAAGAGACCATAACAAAGAAAGAGTCAAATTCATAGTATGAGCCACCCACTAAGACCAAATATCTGGGATAGACGTAGGGAAAACCCAAGATAAATTCCATAGTTGAAGGACATGGGCCCAAACTTCTGTAGAGAAACTACAACCAACAAGAAGATGAATAACGTCCTCAGCATCTTTCTTACACAAAAAGCATCTAATGGGTAAAGCATAACCCCTTTTCAAGAGATTGTCAAGAGTCAATATTTTGTCTTAAAAAATAAGCCAAAACAAGATGTTAACTTTAGGCAGGAGCTTCAAATTCCACAGGTGACCCCATAAAGGAGGGGAAACAAAGATACAGGTCTAATTAGAAAAAGAAGAAGACATCAAAACCTGGTCATTGAAGGAAAACCACCACACCACTCTATCAACAGGGGCTGAAGCCAAAATATGAATCAGGGATAAGAACTGATAAAGAGGTTCAAGATCCCTATTAACCAAATCAAGTCTTATCCACTTACCATCAACTATATAATCTGACACTAAAGAACCCCACAACCCAAAACAAAAGTATTTGAAGGTGGCCACCCATAATTCATCCTTCAAGGGGCCATGACCAATCCACTAATCATTTCAGAAGAAGATACTCCTACCATTCCCAAACACCCATCATAAACCATTAGCCACAATAGAGCGAGCTTTTATTATGAAGTTCCATAAGGCCAAACCGAAGGGAGGAACAAAGCCACCCCTCAAAATATCTATAAACTTATCAATAACCCTTAGGTACTTCAAAGAATAAATAGAGGTTTGTTCCTTACCATCCAAAAGAAGATTCCATAACTATTTAGCAAGGAGGGCAAGATTAAACTTCTTCAACTTCCGAAGACCCAATCCACCCTAATTTTTAGCCCTACAAACTTCCTCCCATGAGAGAAAATGCATCTGATACTTATCCTCTACCCCAAACCAGAGAAATAATTTTTGAATACTCTTAATATTTTCCCAAAACCTTCTTGGGATCTTAAATAAACTCAAAGCATAAATTGAAAGATTCTGCAAAGTCGACTTAATCAATTGGATTTTCCCAACTTGGCTAAGAAGAGCCCCCTTCTAGCCAGCAAGTTTCAAATTAAACTCATCAATAATCCCTTTCCAAAAGGATTCAAGCACCACATTAGAGCACAGAGGGAGCCCCAAATAGGTAGAAGGGAGCTCCCTAATACCACACTCTAGAATCTTAGCAATCCTTTGTTGGTGGCACTCTGGAGTATTGAGAAAAAAGGTAGTATTGTTAGGAAAAATCACCTTTTGACTAGAAGCAACTTCATATTGTTCTAAGATGAGATGGATCGGCTTGGTCGCAGCAACTGACACTTCAACAAGAATAATGGTATCATCAACAAATTGTTGATGCAAACATGACTGTTGCAGCGAAGAAGGAGAAAGACCTTTGAAAGCACCATTAGACACAACCTGAAGAATAAATCTGCCTAGTGACTCCACCATGATAATAAAAAGGAAAGGAGAGATAGGATCACCTTGCCTTATCCCATGAGAGCTCCTAAAAAATGTAGAAGGAGAACCATTCACTAGCACCAAAAAAAAAGGAGAAGAGATAAGTTGACCAATCAGCTACAAAACCCGATTAGAGAAACCAAACACCTTCAATATTTTCAATAAGAAATGTCAATTAACATGATCATAGTCCTTCACAAGATCTAGCTTCAAAATAAGACCAGGTTTCTTGTTGACCATAAGGGAGTGGATATTCTCATGCATCATTATCACAAAGTCTAAAAATTTCCTTCCCAACACAAAACCATTTTGCTAAGGAAAAATAATAAGAGGAAGGACCAGCTACAACCTTGAAGCCAAAACTTTAGAAAATATTTTATAAATAGAATTACACAAACTGATAGGCCTAAAATCACCAAAATATGAAGCCCCAGGCTTCTTGGGAATAAGCACAATAAAGGTCAAATTCAACTCCTTGAAGAGTTGTCTACTACCAAAAAAAAAATTAGTAGCATTGATAACATCCCTAGCAACAATATCCCAATAATTTTGAAAGAAAAGCATGTTGGAAACTGTCTCAACTTACTGGCTTGACATTGGCAACATTGTGTTCTTTTCTCTCTTTATCGACAAGACAACATACCATTGAAGGGACTTTGTTCATAGTCTCTTCGATGGCCCAATGAGCTTTCATGTCTCACCTAACTCTTCATTGGAGAGACATTGTGTGGTCGGTGAGACTTCACCCATTATCTCCTCAACAAACTGATATCCCTTGATGTGGCGTCGTGTTTATATTGTCAGCAAGATTAGCTCACTTCGGCGAGAGTTTCTAAGATGTCTCTTTGACATTCCAAAACTCTGATGGATCATCTTGTTGGCAAGAGGTTCCACTATCACCAAGACATTGGACAATGTCTCCTCGACATCCTGTTGTGGCTTCATATCAGAGAGACCCAGATGCTTCGCTGAGACATTGTGAAATGTCTCTTTGACATGCCGATAGAAGTCTTGGACGTTCTTGTCAATGTGACTTCAATTGTTTGTTGTGACTTTGGGAAATGTCTCTTCAACGAGTTAGTGAACCTCTTAAGTGGTAAAGTGGACATCGATGAGACATTTGTGTATTGGTGGGAGAAGTTGAAATCTCTCATCAACATGGTGATGGACTTGGTCATCAGTGTATCATGAGAAGCACGTATCAATGTGACTCGAGTAGATCGGTGAGAGATTGGTGGTTGTATCTTCGACATGGCCCAATTTGGTAACTATTGTGTGATGGTTGGTCTACTGTTACGAATGGGAACTAAATTGGTATGTTTCCCATATGGTTTTGGTGATGCAGATAGATTGTAATTCTCCTAGGAAGGAAAATTTTATAATGTGTAATGCATTGAAATAGTGTTTGGGAGTCGAGTTGTGAGTCTGGTGAAAGAGAACGAGATTGATCAAAATTGTTGTGTTGCCTGAATTGTATGTGATGAATTGACATCTGAGAGCAACAAACTGTAACTCTATATTTGGACATTGTTCACTGTAATACAAAGTATTTTTGCTTGGTGTGGTGGGTTTTTCTCCCGTAAGTGTTTTCCCACGTTAAATCTAGTGTCCATTATGTGGTTGTGTTAAATTTGTTCTTCTTTTTTATTCCTTTAATGTGCATCTTTAATGAACTATAATTTGGAATTGAACCATATGTCTGCATTCTCTTCTTAGAATTAGCATTAGGAAAGTGTTTCTACACCTCTTATTTCCTTACAAGTGGTATCAGAGCTTGGCCAGTTGTGTTATCATTGTGGGTTGGATGGGTTTTTTGTGCCAATTTTGGAGTAGGAATCTTGTAGAGGAATTTGGTAATCTCAATTGTAGATTAAGATGGCAAGCACATCAGGGAAGATAGAAATTAAAAAGTCCAATGGTGGCAATTTTGAGTTGTGGAAACTCAAAATGGAAGACCTATTGGTTGATAGAGATCTCTAGATTGCAATGTCTAGAACTAAACCTACATGCATGAAGCAAGAATATTGGGACCTCACAGATTGAAAATCCAAAGGGTTGATAAGACTATGTCTTGTAGACTCGGTTCTCCTAAACGTTCATGAAGAAAATTTTGCATCTTCTTTGTGCAAGAAACTTGGTGACATTTATCAGGGCAAGTCCTTGGTGAATATTCTTGAGGAAGAAGTTGTACTCTTTGAAAATGGAGGAAAGGGCATCTGTGGCTGATCATCTGAATACATTCAATATGCTCATTGCTCAGTTAACATTTGAAGGTGTGAATATAGATGATGAGGATCGTTGTATGCTTTTGTTATGTTCTTTGCCTGACTAGTGGAATCATCTAGTGATGGCTATTGGGAGTACAAAAACCACTTTCAAGATGGAAGATGTGGTTGCTTCATTGCTATCAAAAGAGATGTGAAGGAAATCTTTTGAGATGGCAAAGGAGGATCTTGTTGTTCGAGGCAGATCAAAGGATAAAGGTAAGAAGAAGGACAAGAAGTCTAAATCAAAGTTTGAAGGGAGATCAAAGTCTCTTGGCAAGAATTCCAAGGTGAAATGCTAGAATTGTGGGTAGCCTGGTCATGTCTGAAAGGATTGCAAGGAGGAGAAAAAGAAGAAGAAAAACAATTCTTTAGATAATGATACTTCTCAAAGTGATGCAGATGCCTTCATTGCAACCTTGGTGACTTAGGCGCATCTTTTCACATGACATCTCACAGAGATTGGTTTACAAAGTATGAAAAGTATGTTGGTGGAAAGGTGTATCTAGCAAGTGACTCATTTCTCAAAATTGTTGGTCGTGGAAGAGGTAGAATTTAATTTCCAGATGGAAGAATCAAAGGAATTAATGGCGTAATGCATATAACAGGTCTAGCTCAAAATTTACTTTTTGTTAGTAAGTTGAATGATGTTGGTGTGCAAATTTCATTCTCGAATGGTGGTTGTAAGATGACTAGAGGCTCGATGGTGATGGCTAGGGGTGATTGAATTGGTACCCTATACAAGTTGGATGCACATGTTGTTCAATGCAATAGTGTCTCTGTAAAGTCGGAAAAGGTTGCTCATGTAGAGAAGGAGAATGAAGTTCCTCTAGGGGAAAACTCTCTAGAGGTGAAACTCCCAATAGAAAAGACCATGCTCTAGCATCAAAGGCTCAGAAACATTGGTGAGAAAGGCTTAAAAGTTTTGAAAAATAAAAACTTGGTTGAAGGGCTTGATGATTGTAACCTTGAGTTTGATTTTTTGTGAACATTGCATATATGGAAAACAACATCGTGTTTTAGTTTATTCTAGTCCTCATAGATCTTCTGATGTTTTGGATCATATTCACTCTGATGTTTTTGGTCTAGTAAATGTTCCTTTAGTATCGAAATCAAGATATTATGTTTCTTTTATTGATGATTATTTGAGAAGGGAATTTTTATATTTTCTAAAAAGTAAATAAGAAGTGTTTAGTCGATTTAAAGAGTTTAAAAACTTGGTTGAAAATCATACTAGAAGAAAAATTAAATGCTTGAGGATAGATAATGGTAGTGAATTTTTTTTTGTAGTTTTTGAAAGGTATTGTGAAGACCATGGAATAAAAAGGCATAAAACAACACCTTACACTCCACAGAAAAATGGAGTTGCTGAAAGGTTGAACAAGATGTTGATGGAAAGAGCGAGAAGTATGTTGAGAAATGTTTGTCTAAAGCAGAAGTTATGGGTTGAGGTTGTGGCTATAACATGTTATTTAATAAATCGATCTCCCTCTTTGGCACTTGTTAACAAAACACCTGTGGAAGCTTGGTCTAGTAAGAATCCCTCCTTAAGAAATGTAAGAGTCTTTTTCCATGAGGCATATGCTTATGTGTCGAATGAGAAAAGATCTAAATTGGAGAACAAGGCTAACAAATGTATCTTCATTGGCTACGACATTGGTGTGAAAGGATACAAGCTTTGGAATCTTGTGACTGAAAAGGTTGTATATAGTAGAAGTGTAATATTTAATGAGTTGAAACCTTCTTCAGTGGATCTCTAGTCAAAGATGAAAGAAGAAAAGAAGAATGAAGTAGTTGAAATTCGTTGAACTCCAGATAAAGATGAACTACGAAGTGTACCTAAAATTGAAGAGAGTTCTAGCAGCTCTGAGAGTTCTGAAGAAGAAGAACCACAACCTCAGCCTCAGCCTTTAAGGAGGTCTACACATAAAAGGAAGCAACCTGAAAGGTATGGTTTTTCCATGTTGGATGTAAATTGTGCCTATTATTTGATTACAAGCACTGATGAGCCTAGGACTATGAAAGAGGCAATTGAAATTTTTGATTCAGATTCCTAGTTGGAAGCAATGAATGAAGAAATGGCATCATTGAAAAAGAATGAAACTTGGATTTTGGTGCCCTTGCCTGAAGGTAGAAACCCTGTTGGTTGTAAATGGGTATTTAAGAAGAAAATCTGTCTGGATGGTAGTGTGGAAAAGTATAAAGCTAGATTGGTTGTGAAAGGATATTCCTAGGTAGAGGGAATTGATTATGGTGAAATATTTTCTCCTACAGCTAAGATGACATCTATCAGATTTCTTTTGTCACTTGCAATAGTGTATGACCTAGAGATTGAACAGATGGATGTGAAGATATCATTTCTTCGTGGAGATCTTGAAGAATAAATTTATATGTCCTAGCTTGAGCACTTTGTGGAAAAAGGTAAAAAAAAAATCGGTTTGCAAGTTAAAGAAGTCTTTGTATGGTTTAAAACAATCACCTAGAATGCGGTACCAGAAGTTTGACACGTTTGTGTTGTCATTGGGATTTGTAATATCGAAATCTAATCATTGTGTGTACTTCAAAATTGAAAATGATCAAGTTCTTATTATTGCCATGCATGTTGATGACATGTTTATAGGAAATGGTAAGACTATGATTTCTGATCTAAAATCTCAATTGTGAGCAAAGTTTGAAATGAAAGATCTAGGTGAAGCAAGGTATATTTTGGGGATGGAAATCAAAAGGGATAGAGGAAGTAGAAAGCTTTGGCTCAAACAGAGTAAGTATATCAATATTGTCCTAAAGAGATTTGGTATGACTAATTACAAGCAGCTAGTTGTTCCAGTGTTGCGGGGAACGAAGCTATCTGTTGAACATTGTCCAAAATCTCCTACCAAGATGGAGGACATGACTAGAGTGCCTTATGCAAGTGTAGTTGGAAGTTTAATGTATGCAATGGTCTGTACAAAGCCAGACATTGTCCAAGCAATGGGAGTTCTTATCCATTTTATGTAAAATCCAGGTAGACCACAATGGGATGCTATGAAAAGAGTTTTTAGATATTTAAAAGGTACCTCTCAGTATGCTTTGTGCTATTATGGTAACTTGGTTGGGTCATAGAGATCCATCAGCATTCAAGTTTATGTGGATTTTGATTGGGCAAGGGACATTGACAGTAGGAGATCCACTAGTGGATACATCTTCACGTTGAATGGTGGTGCAGTTAGTTGGATGAGCAAGCGACAGGCTATAGTCGCTTTATCTACTACTGAGGTAGAGTATATGGCTGCAACACATGCTTGTAAAGAAGCCATTTGGATTAAATGTTTGTGTTCTAATATTGGGTTCAATGCAGGAAAAATTACCATTTGTTGTGACAGTCAAAGTGTTATTTATTTGGCACAAAATCCAACTTTCCATGCCAAGATGAAACATATTGATGTGCAATATCATTTTGTAGGGGATATGGTGGAGGATGGAAAGGTCAGTCTTGAAAAAGTGGATACTCTAGAAAATTTTGTAGATGCATTAACGAAACCAGTGAGCATAGAAAAATTTAGGTCCAATGTGCCAGTTTGATGGGCCTTAGGGCCTATGATATTCAGTAATTTCAAGTTTTGGAGAAGCCAGTAATTCTTCAACAAGTGGGAGAATTTTGGAAACCATGTCTCAACTTATTGGCTTGACATTGGCAACATTGTGTTCTTTTCTCTCTTTGTCGGCAAGACAACATACCATCAAAGCGACTTTGTTCATAGTCTCTTTGATGGCCCAATGAGATTTCATGTCTCACCTAGCACTTCATTGGTTAGACATTGCGTGGTCGGCGAGACTTCACCCATTGTCTCCTCGACAGACTGATATCCCTTGTTGTGGGGTCATGTTTACTTTGTCAGCGAGATTAGCTCACTTCGGTGGGAGTTTCTAAGATGTCTCTTCAACATTCTAAAACTCTGATGGAGCATCTTGTCAGGAGGAGGTTGCAATGTCGTTGAGACATTGGACAATGTCTCCTTGACATCCTGTTGTGGCTTCATATTGGAGAGACCCAGATGCTTCGTCGAGACATTGTGAAATATCTCAACATGTCGATAGAAGTCTTGGATGTTCTTGTTGATGTGACTTCGATTGTTTGTTGTGACTTTGGGCAATGTCTTTGCGACGAGTAAGTGAACCTCTTGAGTGGTAAAGTGGACATCAATGAGACATTTGTGTATCAATGGGAGAAGCTGAAATCTCTCATCGACATGGTGATGGACTTGGTCATTAGTGTAATGTGGGAAGCATGTATCGGTGTGACTTGAGTAGATCGATGAGATATTGGTGGTTCTTTCTTTGACATGGCCCGATTTGGTAACTATTGTGTGATGGTTGGTATTTTGTTATGAATGGGAACTAAATTGGTATGTTTCCCATATGGGTTTGGTGATGCAGATAGATTATAATTCTCTCAGGAAGGAAAATGCTATAATGTGTAATGCATTGAAATAGTGTTTGGGAGTCGAGTTGTGAGTCTAACGAAAGAGAACGAAATTGATCAGAACTGTTATGCTACCTGAATTGTATGTGATGAATTGACATCTGAGAGCAACAAACTATAACTCTATATGTGGACTTCATTCACTATAATACAAAGTGTTTTTTCTTGGTGTGGTGGGTTTTTCTCCCGTAAGGGTTTTCCCATGTTAAATCTGGTGTCCATTATGTGGTTGTGTTAAATTTGTTCTACTTTGTTATTCCTTTAATGTGCATCTTTAATGAACTATAATTTGGAATTGAGTCATGTTTGAATGCTCTTCTTAGAATTAGCATTAGGAAAGTGTTTATGCACCTCTGCTTTCCTTACAAAGCATAGGAAAAAGCGTTTGGCCTAGGTGACTTATTACCTTCAAAGGAGAACACAAACTTCTTACCTTCCTCATCACACGAGATGTGTGACAAACCTTTGTTCAACTCCTTAGACACTAGATTAGGAATGACATTCAAGAAGCTCTGCTAACTAACAGGGTCAGGGGGACTATCCTCTAAAAGCAATTCCAAGAAGAAAGAGAAAGCCATATTTCTAATCTCATCATCCCCCTCCAAAGACTGATCATTAAGAAACAATTTTAGAAATTCTATTAGAAGATCTATGCTTCATAGTGAGATGGAAAATTGAGTGTTTTTATCCCCACTCCAAAGCCAAATATCCCTAGATCTTTGTTTCCAAAACTCCTCCTCGGCCACAATATTATGCATTTTAGCCAAAAGAATATTTCCTTCTAAAGGGTAGCATGACCAGTTCAAACGGCCTAAATTCTTTGTTGTAGGACATCCAATTTGGCTTTAGTCTCAAATTTTTCCTTGAAAGTATTACCAAAAGACAATTTATTCCATTGAATAATGTTCTGCTTAATAGAATCCAACTTCTTAGCAACCTTATACATAGCAAACCCATCCACACTAATGCTCCACCATGCTATAATTATATCTTTTAAGTTTGGGTGGCTAACCCACATCTTCTCAAATCTAAAAGGGAATGACTTCCTTTGGCCCAACAACTCCACATTCAAGGAGATAGGAAAATGATCGAAGTCGAGTCTAGTAAGGGCCAATAGAGAACAAGCAAAGGAGAGCAACCAATCCAGAGAAAGGAGAGCACAATCCAACTTCACCTAAATAAGAGCATCACAGGCACGCCTATTAGACCAGGTATAAAAAGCTCCACAAAGATCCAGGTCTAGTAAGGCATTATCATTAATAAAGTTCATAAGATCAAATCTACTATCCTTTGCCACCTGGAAACCACCAAACTTATCAAAATCATCCAATGGGGTATTGAAATCCCCCATAACCAACCAATTCTGAAAAGGGAACTAAGATTTAAATTTGTGCAGACTATCCCAAAAACGCGTCCTGGCACATTTTGAGTTTGGAGCATAAATATTAGAAATCACCCATGAGAACTTATCTCTAGGGCTCGAAAAGGAAGTATCCACATGGTTTTCTTCCCCAAAAAAAGCAAACCCAGTAACCAGCTTCAGGTTCCAAAAAGTAGCTACACCCCCAGAAGCACCATTAGAGTCAAAAGCCTAATAACCACAATCCTTAAACAACTCGTTCTTGATTTTATCCACCTTATCCACTCCCATTTTCATCTCTTGAATCATAATGATATCAAATTGGTGATCTCTTACTAAATTAGCAAGAAGATCATGTTTATGAGGATTATTCAATACTTGAATATTCTAGGAAAGGATCTTCATAGAAGATTTTGTGAGGAGCCTTTAAGCCCCATATCAAGCAGAGTCGTCTGTGAGCCATTGACAATATCAAGTTTTATTTCTTTCTCCTAAATTTGTTACAACGAAGGTCTTCCCCTACCTCTAGGCTCAAAACCACAGTCCAATTTCCAACGATTTATAGTAGCCATGCCCGATGAAGGGGAAACGAATTTTTTCCTATTACAAGGTTTAAAGGCTGAGGAAGTGAGATCCCCAACCGCCACCTCTAGGGAGCAAGAAGAACTGCTATCCTTGACAGAAGAGGTGAGCATCTTATCTTTAACTGACACTTTCAAACAAACTTCATCGACCATCTTCAACTCCCCAAAGGCTACCACCCTTGGAGCAACAACCAAGTCCTCCTATAAAGACAAATGTTATGACAAGTCCTCCTATATGACAAATGTTAGGATATGGGGAATGATAAATAAATTAATATATTAAATTAAATGAGTATTTTGAAAAGATGTAAACTAATAAAAGTACTTGATTAAAAAATGGTAGCTATTAGATATTGATTCATCACATATGCAAGAACATTAGTTTATGAATGTTTTTGAATTTATGAATAGATTGTCTATTTCCTTAGATAACTTCTATGATTGAGGAATTAAGCACACACTTTTTCATTATATCTCTTCAAATTAGCATCTTTGTTGCATTGGAAAGATGAGGTTCAAGACCAAGCCACAAACATGACCTCATTTGCATAAGCTAAGATTG
Organism: Sequoia sempervirens; assembly: GCA_007258455.2. NCBI lineage: Eukaryota > Viridiplantae > Streptophyta > Pinopsida > Cupressales > Cupressaceae > Sequoia > Sequoia sempervirens. The sequence goes on from VDFB02382991.1 coordinate 304,948, forward strand.
TTAGCTCTTAGTAAATGAATGACCTCCTCACATTTTATATTATGTTGAAAAATAGGCCCATATTTGAATCAAACTTAATCTTTAATGGACCATGAATCTAATGAAAATATTTATATTAAGCAATTTTGTGGATGTCATCAAATTTGACTATTAAATTGTAACCACAATTTGAACTTATCATCAAAGAATTTGACAATGTGTTCAATGAAATTTGTGGTTTTAAATTACTAAATACCTATCACTTTGGGATCCATCACACCTAATATTATGTTCTATGTAATTTATAGTGTTACATTCTCCCTATATTAGCTCAATTTTGACAATTTAGGATAGTCTTTATGGTCTACCCTTGGATTTATAGAAATGCATAAATTTAGAGAAAGTCAAAATCTGTCTTGACAAGTTGTTGGAGCTAGATCTTAAAATGGTTATTGAAGCCTTGATTAATATTGGTAATTTCTATTCCTTCCATAATCCTCTTCGAAGTCTATGAATAAAAGGAGTGGAAGGAAATGTGAAATAGAATGCCTTAATTTTTAGATATAACAAGATATCAAGATGCAAGTGCATAAGCTAGCATGGACTCATATGTGACACTATCGAAAGGGAAGGTTCATCCTCCCCTTCCATGAGAAGCCTCTCTTGAAATTTTTGAGGCATTAACACCCCTAACAAGAGGAAGGTGATTTTTAACTTCCTCGTATCTTCCCTTATAGATGTGATTATTTTGTAGGAAACCAGGTTGCTTGATGAGTATACTTTTGGTCTTATTTCTTTAATGGGAAGGCTCTAGTCTATAAAGTTTAGTCTAGTACTCAATGCATCTAGTGGTATTTGTATTATACAACATTTATGTAGGAGCATCCCTAGGCAGTGTGGTAATCTTGCATCATTTTAGAAAAGTGATCTCAGTTTAGTTATTTATTTTTTATTAGTTTATAGTTACCAATTTGTGTTAGAGAAATTTATTTCATTTCATCATAATTTGAAATTGGCTTTTTCAATTTTGAGCATAGCTTGAGTTAGTGTTAAGAATGTCGTGTCAATGTTTGGAGTGATTTGGATGAAGAAAAAATTATACATTCTTGAGAGTGTTTATTGGTGGACAATTTTGCACATTTATAATTTTTTTATTTTGGAAAGTTATTGAGAGTTCATGCCAAAAAAGAAATATTTATTGGTTTGATTCCAAATTGATTTATTTAATCAAATTTTAGGTGAACCTTGTGATTTTTTTAAACCTAAATCATAAAGGAGGTTCAAGGATTACTCTGGTAGAAAACTATATGTATGTTAATATGTTAGAGAGTAGGTGTTTGTTTTTTATTATAGAAAAAAAAGGTTTTGAAGGGAACCTGAAACCATTTACAAGATAAGCCACTCTATCATCATATAATCAAAAACAGGAGAAGAAGCCAAAAAGCAACCAAAAAACGGCACATAGATAGCCAAAAAATGCACAAAAATAGAAGCAAACTAAATATTTTTTAGAATGTTCGTCACTTCAAGATCACTATCAATAATTTTTTGTTTAACATTTAGAACTTCCACTTCCACAGTAGGAACACCCTTCTTAGCATTAAGCTTTGCCTTGTGAGTACGGGTAGAAGGACCAGTTTCCTTAATAGTTTTATGTTGCACATCACAGCCACCAAGTCTTTGGCTCTAGAGTTGTCCCCCAACAACTTCCTAGCCTTTTCATTCAAAAGACACAAACCCATTGCCTCATTGCACATGGCATGTTTGCTAACCTCCACAACCTTCTATAACTTTCCCTCCAAAATAGAAAACTTTTGCTCATAGGAATTCTTCATATTGATCATTTCATCTGCAACCATCTTGAGAGTATCATAGAGTTGTTTGACTTCAACCTGAACCTTATCAATCTGAGCTTGCATAATTGGTACCTTAGAAGAGGAAGCCTCATCAACATTAGTGCAAGCCACTCTAACATGAAAATTTTTAGAATTTATTTCATGAAAGACCCACTTAAAGAGATTAAACACAAAGAGAGAGTGATTCTTCACCAGGCCAAGATAATCTAGTATGATTTCCCGCCTAAAATTAAAACCATGCTTGTCAATGGCATAATCTGCCTTAGAGTCCTCATTGGAAGAAGCATTCTTCAAAGTATCCTTCCCTTTCTAAGCAGAAACCTCCACCCCTTTGTCCAAAATCTAATCCAACACCTAGTCAGAAAGCCCCTGTTGCTCTTCCCTCTCTAAAATCCTCAAAGAGTTGATCACCTACTGCACCTTCTTGTTCTATACATTAAAAATAGGGGGAATCCCCTGTTGTCCTTTATTAGTCATGACCTCCTTGGTCAGGTTCTTCTCCAGCCCCTTCAGCTTCTTATCACTAGAGCTTTTTCCAAGATTAGAACTAGGTCACTCAACCTCACCCTCAGCACCCATATCATACCCATCAGCCATTGAGATAAGGGATTGAGCCTTCATTCATTTATTTCCAACAACCTTTTTCTTATTACCTCACGATCCCTTCAAAGCTTTTTGGGAGGGCTTGGCAATTTCAACCTCATCACCAAAAATAGACTCCTCATCTTTGGAGGGGGCATTAGATTGGGGTTTTTTCTTCTTCCTACCCTCACACCCAGCAAGGGTCTCTGAATCACCTTCCAAAGAAGCCTCTAAGCTAGGGGAGTAGTCCTCATCCTCAAAATTCTCCTTAGAACCAGTGATATACTCAAGATTTTTCTTTTTTCTACTAGTTGAGGGTTGAGCAGGGAAGATAAACACCTTAACATAGTCAATTATCAACACAATAATCCCTTCATAGATTATAGGGTTCTTAGGATTATGTCTGTGATCCCTAATACCAATTTCCAATGAAACCAAGAGATAATATGGAAAGGACACTCTCTTTTTATGCTTAACAATAAAACAAAATGGTGCCCTGCAATAATAGAAAAGTGACCATCCAAAGTGAAGTACCTCATAATCTCCTCTGTAACACCTCTCCATATTTCCTTAAGAGAAGAGCACAAATAACCTCCACACTTCCCCGGTTCCAACTTCCTCCACTCACTATGTTTGAAGAAGGCATCCATAGTCAGGCCAGACTCATTCTTGTCCCTATAAAACTTCATCCCATTCATCAAAATTCCAGTAATTTCAGCAATTAATTCCTTGGTGATAGTAACTTCCTTGCCCCCAAATTCCAACACCCTATTGTGCCATGCCTCTAGAAAGTCTTGGGATTTGTTCTTATCATACCCGTGCAACCTCTCCATATATGGGTTAACACCACCAGCATCCAAGATTTCCCATAATATCTTATTCGCTTTGATAGTGCCGCAATATTTAGGCTCCAATCTATTTCAGCTCCCACCCATGGTAGAAAAATGCAAAAACCCCAGCAGCATAAATAACTTGCAAACAAGGTGGATGAACTTAGAAATCTTGCACCAAAAAATAAGAAACCTTGAGAAGGAAAAGGATTCCTAACTACCCATAATCCATGTGGAATTGACAATGTGGTAGAGGGAAATTATGAGAAGGGAAGGCCTAGTCATTCGAGCCAACACACCATACCTCTCAGCCTTTCCTCTCAACACCAAAATAGGTTGCCATGTAAGGAACATGTGACAACCTATCATCATAAAAAGAGAAAACATCTCAACACCTTTGAGCATCATGCTGAATAATCGAGAGAGCTTCTTGGGGTAGAGGATCATGTTCACCCCACACCTTGGCATCATTGACCCCATAATTAGCAAAGAAATCAACCAACCTATTGCCTTCTCTATAAACATGAGAGATAAGGCATTGATCAAAGGACTCTATAATATTGATGGCATCATTAATAAGTGCCTCCACCGTCCATGAAGGATATGACAAATTTTTAAGATAATTAATGTTATTGAGGGAATCACCCTCAAGCCAAACTTTAGTAAATCCTTTAGATTGTGCAAATTTCAACCCATGATAAGCTGCAACAAAGAGTAGGTGTTTGTTAATATGCAATGCAAATGATTTTTTTCAATTTTTAAATTATTCAAGTAATCAGATTTAAAACATAAAGAAATGCAAATGTTTTTTTTCCATTTTGAAATATTCAAGCAATCAGATTTAAAACATAAAGCAATACAAATAACTTTTTTCCATTTTGAAATATTCAAGCAATCATATTTAAAACACAAAGTAATGCAAATTAAACCCTGCAAATTTCTTGGTTTTGAAAGGTAATTTTTTTGGTTTGATTTCAATTTAGGGTTGAAAAATCATTTTTTTGGTTTTGAAAGGTAAACTTTTTTGTTTGATTAGGGTTTAGGGTTGATTTTAATGTTTAATTTCAATTTAAGGTTGATTTTTTTGTTTGATTTCAACTAGTGAGGGTTTCATTTTTTTGCAAGCAGATTGAAATTAAAAAACTCAATACAAATACAAACAATGCAAAAAAAAAAACCTAAATTCATAACTAATAACCAAAAAAATGCAAAGAAAATAGTGGAAGGACTTACTTGGTAGCTGCAATCATCGTTGCTCAACTAGGATCCTGAATGTTGCACAATGAAATTGAGCTCGCATTCTCTTTTTTCAAATAAATGCTTCTACGAAACGAGATCCTGTTTTGTAAAAAGCAAGATCCCATTTCCTTTGAGGTGGCTCAGGACACTGAAATGAAATAGGATCTTGATTTTTAAAAATAAAGATCCCGTTTTAATTTTACCTTGGGACCCCAAAGCTAAACGGGATCCTGCTCGATTTTGGGATTTTTTCCAAGGTCAAAACTTCCACCTCACGTGGACTCAACTTCATGCTTTCACCCAAGTACTAGTTTTCCTTTCCATGAATGAATGATATGATGGATTGTTTAAGTGGGGCTAAGTATTTTAGAAAAATTGACATGAAGAGTGGGTACCATCAAATTTGCATAAGAGAAGGGGGTGAATGAAAATCCGCTTTCAAAACAAAGGATGGATTGTATGAATGGATGGTGATGTTGTTTGGCTTGACAAATATACCAAGTACCGTCATGAGGTTGATAAACAAAGTGTTGAATTTTAGGATTCACGCAGATTGGAGCAATAAACATTAATAATTATATGCAGATTAAATAACCTAAAAATAACAATGAAGAATAACACAAAAGAGATCAACACAAAAATTTAACATAGTTCACTCAATATGGGCTACATCAATAGAAACTCATCCACCCAATGATTTTATTATCCAATGCAAAACAGATTACAATCTTGTGAATCACACTACCACAACATTACATCCTAGCCGCTTATAACAAGCTTTTTGGAAACTTCTAGAATTAGGGTTTTACAAGGTGATTTTTCATTTGACGTGTTAATAAGAAAACTTTGATGTGTCAATGGGAAAAAACCTTGATGTGTCAGCAAGAAAACCTTGACATTTCAATGGGAAAAAACCTTGACGTGTTAATGAAAAAGATACGTTATGAGTGTGCAGTATTTGCATGATCAGTCGCCACATACCAACACTGAAGCCATATCTTGGTAAGTTTTCCATAGTATATTTGGATGATATTTTTATTTTTAGCTAGACAAAGGAAGAGAATTTGCAACATGTTAGGGAAGTTTTGAAAATACTCAAAGAAAAGAAATTGTTAGTGAATGTGAAAAAGTGTGGCTTCATGAAAGAGGAGTTAGTGTTGGGTTATGTTGCTTCGAGTAGTGGTCTGAAAATGGATCCGGAAAAAAAGTAAAAGAAATTGTAGATTAGCCATCATTTAGGAGTATGTTTGAGGCAAGAATTTTTCATTTCTTAGCAGGCTTCTATAGGAAGTTCATACAAAATTTTAGTGGGATTTGTGCTCCTATTATAGAAACTATGAAGGGTAATAGAAATGACTTTTTGTGGACAGTAGTAGCTAAGAAAAGTTTCAAGCTTTTGAAAGCTAAAGTAATGGAGCAGCCAGTGTTAGCACTCTTCGATCTTGGTAAAGTGTTCCAAGTTGATTGTGATGCAAGTGGTACAACAAATGGAGGAGTTTTGAGTCAAGAGGGAACACCAATAGCATATTTCAGTGAGAAGTTAAATGAAGGAAAAAGAAAATATTTCATGTATGATCAAGATTATGAAAGCTCTTAAGAAGTGGTGACATTACTTACTTCCAAATAAGTTTGTTTTGTATACCGATCATCATGCATTGCAATATATAAACAACCAAGGTAAGCTTAGTCAAAAGCATGTGAAGTGGGTTGAATTTCTTCAAAGTTATTCTTTTGTATTGAAACATAGAAGTGGGAAATCCAATAGAGTAGCTAATGCATTAAGTCAAAGGCATTTTTTGTTGACTAAAATGAGAGTGAATGTTGTTGGTTTTGATTATATGTGGGAGTTGTATGAGGAGGATGTTGATTTTAAAGAGGCTTAGACAATGTGTAATAATCTTGTGGAAAGGGATAGAACTCCATGGTTGGATTATTTTTTACAAGAAGGTTTGTTATTCAATGGAAAGAGATTGTGTATACCTCACGGTTTAATGAGGGAAAATTTAATAATGGAGAAGCATAGTGGAGGTTTGGGTGTCATTTTGGAGTGGAAATTTTTTTGGCACAGCTAAATGAGAGTTATTATTGGTGAGGTATGAGTACAGATGTAAAGAAGATGGTACAAGTTTTTTAGGTGTGTCAACTATGCAAAAGGAGAGAGGAAAAATACAAGCTTGTACCAGCCATTGCCAATACCAAAAAGACTATGGGAACATATAAGCATGGATTTTATTTTAGGGTTACCCCGAATACAAAGAGGTAATTATTACATTTTTGTTGTTGTGGATAGATTTTCTAAAATGGCTCATTTTATATCATGTAAAAAGTGCAATGATGCTTCCCACATAGTTGCTTTATTTTTCAAGGAAGTGGTTAGGTTACATGACTTTCCAAAAATTATTATTTCAGACCGGGACACAAAGTTTGTTGGATATTTTTGGTACACCGTGTGGAAGAAAATGGGAACCCAAATGGGATTTAGGTTAGCCTATGATTCGCAAACTGATGGCCAAACCAAATTTGTCAATAGAAGCTTGTGAAATTTAGTGAGATGCTTGGTAGGTGACAAACCAAATCAATGGGATTTAACACTGGCACAAGCAAAGTTTTCTTATATTAACTTGATCAATTGAAGTTTGTGTGAGATTCCATTTCAAATTGTGTATGGGTACAACCCAAGGGGTGTGGATGAATTGAGAGATAGTGCAGATTTGGGTAGAAAGAGTGTTGTAGTGGAAGACTTTGTTGAGTATATTCATGATTTGCATAAAGAAGTGAAGGGAAACTTGGAGAGGAGTGTCACCAAATATAAAGAGTATGTTGATAAACATCAAAGGGAGCAAGAATTTTAGATTGGAGAGTTGGTGATGGTATATTTGAGGAAGGAGAGGTTCCCACAAGGAACATACAATGAGTTAAAGTTGAAGAAGATAGTCCCATGTAATATTTTACAAAAGAAATCATCAAATGCATATGAATTGAAGCTTTGAGTAGGTATTGACATTTCTCTAATATTTAATGTTGCTAATTTGCATAAATACTATGAAGGAGAGACAAGTGGATATAGGAATACAAATTCAAATTTGTGGGATGCTTTTGAGTGGGTTCAATAGTTGCCTACGAAGAAACTTGATGAGGTAGATCAAATTATTGATTATCGTGTTTCCAAGAAGACAAGAAGGAAATAATATTGGGAATAGTTGGTCCATTGGAAGGACCGAGAAGCTAATGAGGTTTCATGGTTCAACACTGTACAGATTTGGTAAAATTTTGAATTACAATTCCAGACTTGTTGAAATGCTCATGAGTTTTGCACTCATGAAGAATTTTTGTTACCCGACATGTCTGATGCAAGAGCACCTAAGCATAATGGCAATCCTACACCACCCAAAAAATGATGAATTTAATTTATTGTTTTTATTTTGTTTTGCTTTTGGTTGTGCTTTGGCGGAGTATGCAAGTAAAGAATTGGAAGAAATTCATGTTTTGAATTTGTGAAATTTGAAACCTCCAGGCATGCGAGACCAACTTAATTGTTTTTTTGTTGCCTTCAATAGCTTATATAATTCATTTTCCAATGCATAGTTGGGCGTGGAGTATTGACTTCACTAAAAATCAAAATAAATATTAAATTTGGCTTCCATGTTTGCACATAGGTTGGGCGTAGTGCTTTGGCTGGCTGCATGGGAAGTTAAGAAATAAAATTATATTGTTTTTCAGTAATTATTTCCTCAAGAAAAAGGGTTGATTCACCTTATTACTGCAAAAAATGTTTGGCGTAAATTCCCAGCATACAATATCCTTTTGTTGGGCGTGGAAATCTACTTAATAAAATCGATTCAATGATTTTTCTTTGGAGTTTTTTGTAAGGAGGTGAAAAGAGAGGTTGGTGTGGAGTTTTCCTAATGTTTAAAACGTTTAAATGCATTTTTTCAGTGATTTACATTGGCTAGAGGGGGGAATGATATTTTTCTTGGATGGTGAGCAATAATAAAATGTATTTTATTATTTAGAAAGTCCAATTCTTTGGTGGTGGCGATTAGTCTTAGGAAGTTTTTCATTGTTGAGCAACTAACTCATATAAAAAGGGAATTTATTACTTGTAGTGAGGTTGGCCAATTTTTGAGAAAGGAGAATTTTTACTATTGGTAAACTTTGTTTTGAGTAAAATACATAGTGTGTATGAACAAGCGGGAATATAACAATACCATAATATGTCAATGTGTTGTAGTGGTGGATGACTATGAAATTGTGATGATCTATTAAATTTGCTATTAATAAATTCAAAAATTAAATTTGATAGATTTCAATTTGCCTATAGACTTGATTTATAAAATGCAATTGTTGTTTTTAAATTTCATGAGGTTGCTAGTGAATAAAAATTTTAATGTGCAATTTTAATTTCAAAAATTGAAAAGTGTTGAGTTGATTTATTGTTGTCAAAATTGGTAGTCTAATAAGACCCCTATTTCCTACCTACACCAGAGCAAAGTGTAGAGGGTTATCTTAGAAGGATAAAGCTACCTAAAAAAATATGCACTATTACAAAGGAAGAGTTACTATTTAAAGAGATTAAATCCTACTTTTCCCCAACTATACATTCACATGTGGAAGAAATAGAAGATTTTATGAAACAATCATTGTTTGATAACTCTTACTTATTTATACATTACAATGTTTAGAATAGTGTGATAGAGATGATAAGTGATTGATTTATTTATCATGGTAGGGTCATACCATGTGGTCCAATCTAGGATAGAGTAATGCCATGTAGCCTTAATCTATCTAGCATGGCCTAGTCTTATATTGATGTTTCAAGTAGAATTTGGTATACCTTTTGTCTTTTGATCTATTATTGAAAATGGGTTGTATTAAAAGTACATTGGGGTTTGATTGAATTGCAAGGTGTGAAGGAATAGGTATATTTTTTTTTATGATGAAACTTTGAATCACAAATAATAACAATGTAAAACTCACACTTTAATAATCACGCATTGAAGTTCAAGATCTTGACTCAGAATATAGAATTTAGATAACAAGCAAAGTCATCATAGCTAAGATATTGATTTTCTCTATTTTCAATTGCTCTTGAAAGTATCAAACGATGAAAGAACAATAATGATATGATACAATGATAATAATAAATGATCAAAGATAAATGATACCCAATGCTTGATAATGATAATGATAAATGCTTGACAATGTTTGAATTCTTGATAATGCTTGGTAATTCTAGAGTCTTTTATCATAATAATGCTTGATAACAAGACTTTTAGGGGGTTTGAATGAAATAAAAGCTTCGTATTTATATGTTTCACTTAGTATTTGATCAATGGTGGAGATTAATTTACAAGATCAATGGATAGGAAAATACAAGAGAGGGTAAGACCCAAATTTGAATTTTGATGGAGGGAAAACTAGAAGAATTAAATAAATAGATTTATTTAATTCAAAATTATAGTTGGAGAAATAAATTTAAATATTAATTTATTTATTTTAGAAGAAAATATTTAAGTTAAATAAAAAAAATTATTTATTTAAAAGAGGAATGTTAACTAATTCTAAATCATTTTTGAAAATTATTTGATTATAAAGGACCAAAGATAAATTAAATTTTAATTTTAATTAATGTTGGAGGAAAAATGATAAGTGATGAATTAATTAAATAATTAAAAATTATTTAACTAATATAGATATAATAAAATGATTAAGATAATTAAAAAATATTTAATTAATTATAGATGCAAGAAATGAAGAAATGATAATATAATGATTAAATGATAAGATAAAAATACATTAGTCATATTTAGGTGTCTACAATATTAATCACATCCAATCCCCTAGTTGATTGAATAAGATTGGATTATTTCCATGCAAGTAATGCAAAAAATGCTTGATGAATTTGTTATCTCCTAATTTGAGGATACCTTATTATGGATCTATACATTATTTTATTTCCCTTCATGTTGATAATTGATCTCAAATATTTTTAAATAGGGCTCCCTATTATGTTTTTGTCAAACTATCAATTTTTGTTTAGCCCTATGTGAAGGCACCAAATATATTTTCTTTGATGTGCTGACTTGTGATAAATATTTGACCAGAAATTAAGTTTTTCTTTTATGATTATTTGGTTATTTGTTACTATTTTTGCAACTTGTCAATAATTACCCTAGTTGGTGATTTATTCACTTGCCACATAACTACAATAATCCATCAATATATGGTAGTTTCCAATTATTTGTTGATTTATTCACTTGCCACATAACTACAATAATCCATCAATAGATGGTAGTTTCTAATTATTCTTGTTGAGATAAGTGTATAATTATGATTATAAGTAAGGCCACATATCATGATCCCATCCATAATTTTGGATTAATAAAATAATAAATTATTTTGTGAATGCCTCAAAAATTTTGATCTCTAATTATATGTTCTAATCTTGTTCACCATTGTAAAATGATAAAATTTAATAGTATACACCTTGTATATCACTATTTTACTTTTGTCCATGTCAATCATGTTTCAAATAATGTACATCATAAAATCCTATTGCTACTTAAAATTTAAAGAGGTGGGTCAATATATTTAGTGAGAGGTAATTCACATAACATTTGACTTGACATGCATTAACCCTATTGCTCAAGAGGTAAGTACAAAAGTGTCCATGTGGGATTTTATTAAAGAACTAGTCAAAATTTACTAAGTGATCCAATTACTTTGGCATGGTGGGCCAATCTTTATTGTATTAAACAAAGTTGGATTACACAAGAAAATAGCAGTTCAACTGGGAACTGCACAAAAAAATGATAAAAAAGTATACATCCAAGTACAAGACAAGACTATAACCCAAATACAACAAAATAACGACTTCTAGACAAAAGACACAAGTCCATCCAAAGGTTGTTATCAAATTACACAGACTTACAACCAATCTTACTTATTCAACGAATGTTCAAGAAAACTCTTCATGGACACTTGAGTGTTACATGTACAATTTACAGTTTCATATATAAAACAAAAAAACTTACTTACTATCAACTTGAGTTTTTTTAATTTCACCCCTAGATATTGATCGGTATTAGTTAAGGTTGTTTATCACGATCAAAGAATATTGAGATAAAGTAATTTCTTAAAATAAGTATTAGGCGACACCCATAATCACATATCAATTCTCATTAGTCAAGATATCAATGTTCAAATTCTCTTAGGGTTGCATCTTTGTGACAAAAAATAAGGGAGTGCCATGTGGTTTTAGGTGGTAAGACTAGTGGACTTACCATAACTATTTAAAATATTTTTAAGAAAAAATTTATACGATGGATTTGATGGCGGTATGTTCAAATGTTATCCATATAGGTGAAATAAAAAAAATGTTAATGACCTATGGTTTCCTTTTCTTTGTTTCACCCTTAGTCATTTATCTTGTAGCATGATTAGCTTGGGAAATTGATAAAATGGAAAAGGTTTATATTGGCTAAGTTAACCTAGAAATTGAAATGGTTTAAGTATGAATTATTCGAAGAAGCCCTTTGGATCCAAACTATGTAGATGGGTAAAAATTTAATGGTTCCTATAGATGCAATAAAGAAGTTGAAATCATTCATTTCCTACATGGTGATAAGATATAATTTTGTAAAGTAGAATCTAATTCAATAGGTCATGTTGTCACTAGAAGAGGATGTAGCTAAATAAGTAAATGTGTTGTTAAAACTAAGTAAAATACTAAAAATATTATCTTTCAAAAATATCCATTGTAGTATCATAAAATGTACTCCTTTACATTTTCACACTATGTTAGGGTCCCTTAATAAATTGGACTTAATTAAGCCTCTAATTGGCCCAATTATGCATCTGCATGCCTAAGTAATTGTAAAATTTCCTAAATGGGAATTATGATTTATTTAATGCAATTATCATTTTTAACACTCTGAAATGAATAGGCCCTCGAAATTTAGGTCAGGACCCATTCACCCTTGGGCGAATGGGTCCCATTTAAGATCCCAAATTCAAATTTTAAGCATGTTTGTGGTGGCATCATAAAGTCCTAAATTCAAGTTTTAAGTGTCGACTAGTAATGTTTAATTTTTGGGAAATTAGAAAATTTTCTATAAAAGCAAGGCCTATTTATCAATTCAAATACTAGGAAATTCATGAGAGCATGATTCAAATTTGACAAGAGCTAAGATTATTTTGAAAGGTGTTCAAGAGCAGATTTCTCAAGTATTTGTTGCAGCATTCAAGATCTCAAGCATCATGTCAAAGTTATCAAGCAACATGCATGTTTTTGGAGCTAACATTGTGATGTAGGTTTCAAGCATTCAAGTCAAGATTCAAGCATCAAGATCACATAACATATAGACATGCCCTTGAAGTACATAAGAGGACAAAAAGATAATTAGGGAGTACCATTTTTACATAAGTGATGATAGATCTCATTCATCTGAGTTCAAGTGCAACATTTTTTTGAAAACTTTTTTGAGTTCTTGCAGGAAAAAGGTATTGCAATGGGTCAACATCTCATTTAGTCATATAACTACACAAGGAAATTCAAGAATGCTCATATGTCTTATTGGTTGAGCAAGATGCATGTAGAGAGGGGTGTACCACATATTTGGATTTTTTTTTAAGTTGGGAATGGAAAAGGCAAGCATGATGGCACAGGTGCATGTATGAAGAGAGCTTTGGTTAAGGAACAAGTGAAGATCAGAGGTGGTGCAACATTCAATGATGCACGTTCTATTGTTGATTGGTGTACTTATACATTATCATGAGGAGGGGCACTTGATTCATAAGTGTGCAGGTTCTTTTGGTTGGTTGAGGAGGACATAGTGGGAGATAAATTCAAAAGTCAAACAATCATAGAATCTTCAAAGATACATTCATTTTGAAGCTCAGATGCAAATGCATGGACCATATGGACACAAGAGTTGGCTTGTTTTTGTTAGAATTGTATTCAGTGTAATCAAGATCAATGTGAGTCAAGTGAGTGGATAAATACATGGATTCCATAGTACCTAACCCCTTGATCTTTAGCACAATCCTCTTTAGAAGATGAAATGGAAAGTTCACTTGACTATGACCATCTTTTAGATCTTGTGCAGCCAGGGCATGTCTATGCAGTTGTAGCACCACGGGGAAATGAAGAGGGATCAGACTATTGGTTGGCACGATGTATACAGGGAAAGAAGAAGCTAACACAACCAATGACAGATGATGATGGGTTCATGTATCGTATAGGTCCAGTTGTTGTTGTCGAAACTTGGTTGCGAATGTATTGTAGTGTAGGAAAAAGTATCCCTTTTTCACACTTAATTTGGAAATAATTAATAATAAAATGAGCCTAATATTGCCTTAATTTAGTGTTGTAATACGTTCACATTAAGTTTAGGGCCCTTTTAAATAAAATGGACTTAATTATGCTTTGTTTTTTATGTTGTAAGGTGTACCTTTACACTTTCACATTAATCTAAGGCTTTATTAATTAATTGATGTTATAAGGTGTACCTTTATCGATGTGTGTCCTAGGTAAGTGGCCTAGGACCCATTCACCCTATGGAGAATGGGTCCTCACTTAGACCTAGGACCCCCTTTAAAATATGTTTTTGGTGGTATTTTAATTATTTCAAATCTAATATTCAATGTCGGCTTGTGATATTTGAATTTCGGGAATTAATGTTAAGATAGTATAAATAAGAGGTTATTTCACTATGTTTTATCCTAAGATCTTGGAATTTTAAAGAGAGAATTCCTAGGGAAAGTTTATGAGATCAAGAGCATTCAAGAATATTTCAAGGAATTCCAAGGGCAAAATTATAGAATATTATTGCAGCAATCAATATTTCTATCATCATATCAAAGATTTATTACATCATGCATGTTGTTTGAGCTCATATGTTGATGTAGTGTTCAAGAGCTACTCAAGCATATCAAAGGCATTGTTTCACATCAAGTTTCATGATCAAGATCTACATTCATTGAGGTCACTTCATGCTAGTTTGCAGATTTTTTATCCAAGGTTTCAAATAAGGTTTGGTGATTTGTTACATAGTATTGTTCATTCATCATTCCTTCATGATTTTCTATTTCATTACAAGGTTTGATTACCAAAACGTGGTTTGACCAAGGCAAACCCCCATTTCCTAACAAACAATATTTTTCTCTCTTTGATGTGTGATTGCAGATTTTAGGTGGAAGATCCTTTGAAGAGAAAAATTGAAGAAAGTTTCAAAGTTGCAAGAAAAGTTGTCAAATCACAGAAACTCTTCTACAAAATTGATTTTTGGTTATCTGACAATGAACACTTGGAATCTAGAAGTGTAGATTGATCATAAGAGAACCCAGGAAGCATTTTTCAAAAACCTTATTCAAGACCTATTCGCCATAGGGCAAATGAGTCCTCGGTGAGCTTCAAAAGGTGACTTTTGGTGAAAGGTACATAGCATTTTCCCCTTTCTAGATTTTCCTTTTGATTACTATTTCAGTCAGATTTAATTATCATTCTTCATTTGCATATTATAGCTTGCATTTTGAATAAAATAAGGAAAAATAGGTCATGTTGGTGAACCCCCCTTTTTATAACATTTCCCCCAACATATTTTTCTTTATTTCACATATATGATTCGAAAGAATGGCATACTTGCATTTGAAGACTATAAAAAACACAAAACCATTCTCATGTATTCACACCTCGTTGTAACAACAAATGTTAAGTTATTGAGATATCATGCTAAACCAAGAACAAAGGAACTATAGACAATTATTAGTGTTGATCATGAAGCATTACTTGATACTCTGAAGGTAAGAGATGACCCTTAAAGCACACTTGATTAGCGGATTGTTTGTTGTATGGAACAAGTATGATATTGTTCATCTTATTTTGATTCATGTTATTTGTATGGGTTGGATTAAAATTACATTAAAAGTCTGCATACAAATTAACTAATATGTAAAAATGTAGGTTTTTTTGGAGAACAAAGATATATTTCAAATGATTTAGATAAAAACATCCACGATGGATCATGTAGATCAATATATTTTGAAGGTACATATTTGTTAAATTATGTTGAACTGTACGTTTGAGTTTGATAATACTATGTTTTTGTGATGGTGCATCTTTACTACAAAATTCTCATTTTGTTTCTCTTTGCTTTGTCCTTGGGGTGACTACCTTAGAGCACCCTAGAACAATTGGGTGACTTGGGCAACAATTTCAGACCTTCCATAGCATTTAGGTTTTCCTTCATCAATGTTCCCACACTGCCCACTCGTCAAAATTACTAAAAAAATAACTCATTTTGCATTTTTTACTTTTAAGGCACTTTAGAGACTGACCCAAAAAGAGCACCTCAAAACAATCAGGTGACATGGGAAATAAAAAGAGACCTTCCCTAGTATTTACCTACCTACCTCGACATGTCCACATTGTTGATTAGTCAAAAATATTGAAAACTTAACAATTTTGCATTTTTTGCTCTTACGACACTTTCAAGACTACCCTAGATTAGTGCACTCTAAAATCACGGGGGGAATTGGGCGAAAAAAGGATGCCTTTCGTAGTGTTGGAATTCCCACCTTGACGTGTTGGTACAATTGGTTTTGCTCCATTATGCACAAAACAAAAAAAATGCTTCTTTCCATTTTTTGCACTACTTTCCATTGACAATTTTTGCAAGAATGCATTTGACACTGGAACACACAAGTGATGTTGAGTTGACCCAAACCAAGAGAGATTGGTTTGAAGGGACTCAATATCCACTTGTAGGTCCAAACAAAGTATTCCTATGTACCACAAGCTCTCAGAATGACTTCGTCAAAGTTTGAAATTTTTTGGCTTTTAGAGCTCTTAAGAGACTACATTGAAAAGAGCACCCCAGAATAATTGGCTGACTTGGGAAACAAAAGGAGACCTTTCCTAGTATTTAATTTCCTACCTCAACGTGCCCATGCTACCCATTCATCAAGAATGCTAAAAAATAACATTTTTTGCATTTTTTGCTCTTAAGCCACTTAAGAGACTACCTCAGAAAGAGCACCCTAGAACAATCAGGTGACTTGGGAAATGATTTTAGGCCTTCCATAATATTTACCTACCTTCATCAAAGTTCCCATGCTTCCCATTCATCAAAATTACTAAAAAATTAACTCTTTTTGCATTTTTTTCTCTTAAGGTACTTTAGAGACTACCCCAAAAAGAGCACCCCAAAATGATCGGGTGATTTGGGAAACAAAAAGAGACCTTACCTAGTATTTACGTACCTACCTCAACATTTCCATGCTGCCCATTAGTCAAAAAATATTGAAAACTTAACAATTTTACATTTTTTGCTCTTACAACGCTTTCAAGACTACCCCAGATTAGTGCACTCTGGAATCATGGGGAGACTTGGGTGAAAAAATGAGGCCCTTCATAGTGTTAGAATGCCCACCTTGATGTTTTAGTACAATCGGTTTTGCTCCATTATGCACAAAACAAAAAATTCTTCTTTCCATTTTTTTGTACTGCTTTCCACTGACATTTTTTGTAAGAATGCATTTGACACTAGAACACACAAACAGTGTTGAGTTGACCCAAAACAAGAGAGGTTTGTTTGAAGGGATTCAATATCCACTTGTAGGTCTAGAAAAATTATTCCTACATGTCACAAGCTCTTAGAATGACTTCGTCAAAGTTTGACAATTTTTGGCTTTTAGGGCTCTTAAGAGACCACCTTAAAAAGAGAACCCCATAATAATTAGGTGACTTGGGAAACAAAAGGAGACCTTCCCTAGTATTTACTTACCTAACTTAACGTGCCCACACTACCCATTCATCAAAATTACTAAAAAAAAATAGTTTTTGCATTTTTTTTCTCTTAAGCCACATAAGAGACTACCTTATAAAGAGCACCCTAGAACAATTGGGTCACTTGGGAAATGATTTTAGACCTTCCATAGTATTTACCTACCTTCATCAACATGTCCACATTTCCCATTCATCAAAATTACTAAAAATTTAACTCTTTTTGCATTTTTTTCTGTTAAGGTACTTTAGAGACTACCCCAGAAAAAGCACCCTAGAACGATTAGGTGACATGGGAAATAAAAGAGACCTTCCCTAGTATTTACCTACCTATCTTGACATGTCCACACACCCACTAGTCAAAATACTGAGAACTTAACAATTTTTCATTTTTTTGCTCTTACAACACTTTCAAGACTACCCCAGATTAGTGCACTCTAGAATCACAGGGGAAATTGGGTGACAAAAGGAGGTCTTTCATAACGTTGGACTACCCACCTTGATGTGTTAGTACAATTGATTTAGCTCCATTATGCACAAAACAAAAAAATGTTTATTTCCATTTTCTGCATTGCTTTCCACTAACAATTTATGCATGAATGCATTTGACATTGGAACACACAAACGGTGTTGAGTTGACCCAAACCGAGAGAGGTTGGTTTGAATGGATTCAATATCCACTTGTAGGTCCAAACAAAGCATTCCTATGTGCCACGAGCTCTTAAAACGACTTTGTCAAAGTTTTTGATAATTTTTGGATTTTAGGGCTCTTAAGAGACTACCCCAAAAAGAGCACCTCAAAATAATTAGGTGACTTGGGCAACAAACAGAGGCCTTCCCTACTATTTACCTATATACATTGATGTGCCCATGCTACCCCTTTGTCAAAATTACTAAAAATATTACATTTTTTGCATTGTCCAATATTCATGTTTAATGTTAACCATTGTTGAGTCAATAGTAGACTCAAGATTATGTTTCTTAACAATTCTTAACAAATGTAGGTCATTTTGGTGGAAAATACTATTTCATCAAGAAGAAATTCAAAATAAAAGTTATAACATTTTTCTTCAACATTGAGGACACGTTCAATGTAATTCATAAGGTAGTATCTTATTTGTATTTTAATCTCTTGATTTATAAATTTGCATTTGATTTCAAAGAATGACCAGTTTACTTTGTTTTTCACATTGTTTATAATCCATATTTTTCTAATATTATATGTAGACATTTCCCAACACAAGCTTTGAGTAGGACGTGAGGTTCGATGGCAATGCATCCAACATTGGAGTTCATGTTTCTTTCATTGTTCAATTATCTTTACATAGTGCTCTTTTTGTTTTTTTAACAGTTTTTGTAATATTGCAATGCAGGTGTCTGTGAGAGTAGTAATGATTTGAAATGTGTGTTATGAAGCGAGGATATTAGGGGCACATATTAGTTGTGTATCTATGATAGCTTGATAGCAAGATGCATCAATGTATTTCTACATGAGGTCATCGATAAAATTATATGGTATTATTGGTTGTATTGATGATTATGATGGTTAAAAATGATATGTGATGTATTTGTAAAAGAGGACATGAAAAATATAATATACAACCATTATTGGCTATATTCATGGTAGAATGTATGTTGTGTTATGATGATTATGAATGTCATTTGTATGTTGAAAAATGTCACATGTTTGTGTAATCACGAATGTCATGTGTATACATTTTCACATCAAAATCACTCACACATTCGTATATTGGTTCATGTTGGCACCTACTTAATAATGAAGCAATGGTGAAGATTTTTCACTTGTATTTTAGATAAAATTCTCTCTCTCATCAACCCTTAGGACATCAACAATGTCTTATTCCTTTTCATGATCTTCTGACTACTTTTTCATATCTTTTACTTTAAGATTTGTAGCAGTTGCTCCCTCATCAATGAATATCGTAATCACATATCTCCTTAGGTTGACTTTGTAAAAACTATATCGTAATTGAAAAAAAAATCATCTATCACCATCTAATTATTAGTTGTTCAATGTGAAGCAATTCTTTGAGTTTGAAAGATGTGCAATGCAATGTAATCAATGATATGAATATAAACTACACAAATTTATTACTATTTTTTTAAGGCAATGCAATGTAATATAACTTACTAATATGCTTTGATATACATAGATATGTATGAAAAATATGGTAGCATAGACAAGGCAATGAACTGTTTGAAAAAATGTCTCAAGGTAATGTGGTCTCATGGCTATGGCTTCTCATGGCATTCCATCACCATGAGACCACATTTCTTTGAGGCATTTTTTCAAAAAGTTCACTACCTTCTTTATGCTATTGCTTACTAATATGCTTCGATAGATTTTTTCCAAGCATCCATAGCTTGTTTGAAAGCACTTGTTTTGGGCTTTTAGCCATAACAACAAGGTAGTAAACTATTTGATAAAATGCTTTGGTAGACATGTACATAAAATGTGGTAGCATAGAAAAGGCAATGAACTATTTTAAAAAATGCCTCAAAGAAATGTGGTCTCATGGAAAGCCATGAAAAGTAAATGCAATTGGTAGTTGAGCTCCTAGTTATTAGTTATGCAATGTGAAGTAATTATATATCTATTGAGGTTGACTTTGTAAAACCTATATCGTAATTGAAAAATTTTCATCTATCACCATCTAGTTATTAGTTATGGAATGTGAAGTAATTCTTTGAGTTTGAAAGATGTGTAATGCAATGTAATCAGTGATATGAATATAAACTACAAATATCTATTTTCTACAATTCATTGGTTGAACTCTTTATTTTATTTGCTCTCTATATCTCTATGATATGGAAATGCATTTCAATTTTGATACTATGGTTGCAACTATAGTGACTAACGATAAAGGGATCAAATTTGGTGAAGTTTCCCAAGGCAACCAAATTTAACAGTATTATAACAGAGTAAAAATGATCTATGTAATTCATAAACTATTAAAGTGCAAGATTGCAAGAAATCAATATCTATATAACATGTTATCCATCATAGCTCAACCATTATAAAGTGATTATACATTCAAATTTTAAGTTTCAAAATAGGAAACCATGCATACAATGAACAAAATATGCCAATATCAATTTTTATATATAAAAGTGTAAAGTAATTTGATGTATCTACATATACAAATTTGGCATATATGCTGACTCAAAACAACATTTACAAAATGTGGCATATGCCATCTCATGGTCTATATATATAAAATGTATATGTGAAATGTCTATGTCATGTCAAAAAAATCATAATCTTTTGGCGGATCACCAAAGTGTAGCCTCTTCACACTACCTGATGAATGAGAAGGTGACTACACAAAAATAATTTGAACCACAAATTAGATTAATTAGCTCTCAATGGTAAATAACTTAAACTACTAAATAGAAATTTATCTACTATTTTTTATGACTTTCAAAATAACATCTAATCAGTATATTAAACTATAAATTAAAGTGTAGTTCAATTATTCATTACCTCAAGCATTTTTCCTTTGGCTACCATACGTTGAGCAAATGATGGTCCCTTAGGATGCTCGGGAGTCCTACCATATTGTCTTGGTCTTGGAACCACAAACGTGGATAGTGATCAAACTCTACAAGAAGAAAAATAAATATGACAAAATTAATATATAATTGCTAACAAAAAATATAAACTAACATATATCTACATATATATCTACAGACTTGTAGGATCTACTAGATATAAAAAAACCATATACTAGAATAGGTGATGCAACTGAGATAATTTATTGAGAGGAAATCATCATGGTAAAAGGTGTGGCATTAGTCACATCTGGAGTACACTACAAAATTAAAAATATGACCAAGATATAAATTAATATTTATTTAATTAATCATGATTTAAAGGATATGTGTACAATAAAAAAAGCTTTACATGTAGAAAATTATACCAATGTGTTTAGGCCAAAGTCAATGGCCGAAAGAGTGTCATGTTGCACATCTCTAATCTCTTTCTTCGTTATCAGTTGTTCAAACCCACTTAATATATACATTAGTAACATGCACTATTTGTGATAATAATTTTAAATGAAATGCACCATGAAATAAATTTAAGTTTTACCTGTACAAAAGATTGTGGTTGTTGCTCCTCATTTGCATCGGTGGAGGGAATTGCACCTGTTCCTCCCTTGCACATCTTCGTTGCACATGTAGTATGCATTGGTGCCCTATCTCCTCCAAGTGATGCATCATGCACCTCATACTCAAATGTGTCTAGGGGAGGCTCACGTGTATCTCCTCCAAGTGACATATGATGCACCTCATGCTCAAATGTGTCTAGGGAAGGACCTAGACATCTATGCCTACATGTAGTACACTGATGAGGCACAAAAATATGTCAGGATGATGATAATACACTAGTATCAACCGAAGCACAAGGAGTGCCACCCTTTAGAAGCTGAGAAAATTGTGATGATAGTGTAATCAAATGGTCGATCAAAGAGTGTATGGCCATGAGACTATGCTTGGTCGCATCAACAACAAGGTTTGGATGGGATGTTAGAGCTGGGAGAGGAAAATGAGGAGGGGGAATATAGGGACCTTACATAATATGAATTTCCCCAACTCTATGTTGGGGCATACCCATCCCACTCCTTGAAAATGCCTAAAATCAAAATAGTTGACATGTCTTCCTAAAAAAAAAATTGCATTATGGAGAAAGTATAAAGGGACATCAAGATTGTTGTTATAAAAAACCATCCACCAACGATCCAAAAAGTTAGCAACTATGCCCTAATGGGTGCACCATTTTATAGAAATTTTTGGTTTACATAAAGCAACACGTTGTCATGTTCTTTGGTTCACACAAAATTGGGCTAAATCGGCTTTAGATATTTCTAAAATGTTAATGTCATCATACCCCAAACCATTTGCATATTTTAACCTCTTCTGCTCTCTCCATTCATGAAATGAAGTGTGATGCCTAGTGATGTCTCTAACATGATCGATTGTGGCCTCTATATTCAACACGTGACTAATTATAAATGTTGGTAGATATGATCTCTATCAACAATGTTTCTCAATTCAATAATATTGATTTCAATTAGGTCCTAAATTGAAGGAGGGTTTGTTGCAGGAAGGTTTGGTGGAGGAGGGTTTGGAGGAGGAGGGTTTGTTAATTTTGTGCCATTTAAACCCTGTAGTAAATTACAAATTTAAAAATTAACATAGTTTTTGACTAATTCCTAAAATTTAAATAAAAAACTTAATATTTTGTTAAAAAAACATATAAAACAATCAAAATAATCCAAATAAAGACATTTTAACTTACATTTTTTATGTTCTTTAAGGAAAAATTGATGGGAATGGCTGAAGTTGGTTAGAAATTAATGGAAAATGGATATTAGTCATTTTTTATATTCGTTATTCACCCCTCTGCCATGAACAGTTAGTGTTAAAATGACTTTTCGTGACTGTTGTTTGTTTATTTATAACTTGAAAAATGAATATCAATTTCTAAAGTGGATATCCATTAGCTAAAGCTATGCGTGCCTCTTTGAAATGAATATACGTTATGAAGATCACTTTAATTTTGCAAAATATATGTATCATATATGATATATTACAATATATTAATAATTATATATATATATATATATTATTAATATATATTAATATTGTAGACATGTAAAATTGACCTAACACTTATTGCACACCTTAAAAGACATTTTTGCATCATAAGCATCATTATCATTGAATATCATTGTATTTCACATCAAAAGAATCAAAAACCCTAATTTCCTCTATTTATTGAATAATGGTACATTATTTAATTAATTCACTTTTTCATCATTTTTGACGAATTAAATAAATTTCATTTATTTAATAAAGTTCTGAAACCCTAATTTCTACTATTAATTGAATAATGTGACATTATTTAATTAATTCACTTTTTCATCATTTTTGACCAATTAAATAATTTTTGTTTATTTAATAAAGTCCTAATCTAATTTTACTCCTCCTGATTAATTAAATAACATCAATTATTTAATTATGTCACTAATTCACCTTATTCCCCTAAGTCAATTATATTATTAAAACATAATAGTTTAACTATGTCACTTTCCCCTAAATTGAATAATCGAATTTAATTATTCAAAACATCATCAAACACCAAATCAAACAAATGCAACTTTGTTTGCAAAAGTCAAACTTAATTTGCACGTTCAACTCAAAAAGATTAATTAATTATCCTCACCCACTTTCATGATTGAGCAAATTATGTACCACTGATTACTTAATCTATTTCTTAACAGATCAATCTATTTCTTGACAAATCAATCTATTTCCTCAATCCCACTAAACACTCAACATGATTTCTTCAATCACACCAATTATGTAATCAATTTGAACTAATTATTCCTGTCTATTTCCTCCCAACATCTTTTGATCGTCGATCAGGATATTATACTATACGATCTTGAGCGTTCATTTCAAAACACAAATTCTATATAACAAACATCTTTCTTCTCAAAAACCATCGGAGAATCAATGTCATTTACACAACGAAGTAATGCAGAGATCTTAATCAAAAATTTTACAAATCTTCACACATCTTCAATCAACACACACATGTTCTTCAAGCTTTTGCACACACAATGGAGGCTTCACATTAATACGAACCCAACATCTTTGCAAACACACTATGACATGGGATGGTAACACTACTCTTTTGTGAATTCATGCATGTTTTTCTCTTTTGATTTCATTTCTTGAATTCGTTATTTTGTAGTTTCATTTCATGAGTAATGGGCATGAATCATTTAGCATTTTTTTGTTTAGATTAGTTTCTAATTCACCAATTTGATTTATCGCATCTTCTTGATTTCCCCCTTACACATTTTGGCACCGTCTACCATATATCACTTATAGTATCACTTGCAATATCTATTTGGTTTGTTGTTTGTAAAATGTTTTTGTGATACTACCATGGTGAATACTTACTTTATTGAGTATATGGAAGTTGTTTTAAGACAATTTGTGTAGCAGTTGCATGTTAGGTATTCCATACATCTCAGTGTGATTGGTCTGAAAAGTTTTAACACAACCCAACCATATATTTTAAACAAAGTTTTCGTATGTCTGGTATGAGAAAGAATATTCTTTGTATGTCAAGTCAAAATCCATGTAATGGATACAACATCACCTTGGTTATTAATACCCTTGTGCATTGTATCTATTTTCTACATCAAAAAGGATTGTCAAAAATGCAAAGTCTCCAAGCAAAGCAAACAAAACACTCATCAAACAACATCAAATTTCTATCCATCATCAAATATTTCTTATAACTGACATCCATCCAGCATCATAATATCATTAGTACCATATCCATTCTACATCCACAATGTTGTCAATACATATCATGATGATAATAAATCAATGAAAACATCATGACTCATGTATAAAGCATGCATCCATCATATACATAATAAAGCATCATATCAAATAGAATATGATCAATCCATCCATCCACATCATATGCATACATCAAAAAAGTACAAAAACATACATCATCATACATCATCATCCATAAATCATCACATAAACATATAATGAAGCTAAAACGAAGCATGTATATCTCATATATATCATCATCAAAAAAAGGAGAATGTGATGGTACATCATCAGTGAAACATGTGTGATAGCATAATACAAAAATATACATATATATAAGGCCTCAGCTAGGCTGATTCAATATATATACAAAATCATGTCTATAATATAAGTCTCTAAATAGTAAACATCACAACAACTAAGAACAAATATGCCATTGTTCGGCCGGAGGAGGACTCTAAGGATCAAGTTGATCAGGCTATCTAACTGAGCAAATACTTGACTCCATACTCATAGCAACACTCAGCTCTCTAAACCATGGATGTCACTGTGCTCTAGAAATAGAGGCCTCATATAGGGTTTGATAATATGTCTCCCTCTGTAGCAATTGATCTCGCTTGGCACAGAGGCTATCACACTCTATCCTAAGAATATCCCTCTTAGTGGTAATAGCCTGCAATTGTGTCTTAGCAACTAAATGATACCCACTCTCAGTGTCGAACTTTGTCCTAAAGCCCTCTCTCTCCTATCGAGTTGTGTCTCACTCTACAGTGAGTGTAACAATCTATGCCTCCATGGCCTGTTGCCACAATATCTCGACATCCCTCGTAGTTGTCATCTACGCTAATTGTACACCTCCATCTCTAGGTGGTGGAGGAGGACCTAGAACCTATCCCTGATCCGCCTGCATCAAATCATCCTATGCACCATCCTTCCTTGCCCTAGAAAGCTGCTCCACAATGATCTCCACACGCTACCTCTCCCCATGATGATCTATAATGCCTACTCTACCCACTGCGGGAACGTTGGAAGGATCTATAAATATCAAAGGATGTGTTGTGCCCACCATTGATCAAAATCAAGAGTAGTCCCCATATCTGCTAAACCCACTGGCCAACCCCATCTAAATGGGACAAGAGCTCTAAAATCAACAACAACATCACGATCTTCCTATAGACCCCATACATGGACCTCTTTGGCGACCAAAATGAGCCTCATAGGCATTTGGGAATTGGCCCTATCTCTCTCCAAATTTCTTGCAAACCCTGTCAGGTAGATATCTCTCTAGTAGAGAGTTCACGCAACTAATTAACCATCTAGTCTATTGGAAATATACCAACTACTCCTGATCATCAGGCCACACCTCATAATCCATATACGGTCTCCATACGAAACCCGACATGTCATAAAAAATGCAACGCTAGTAGGGAAGTTGTCCAGGAAAAGTATAGTGAAGAAAATCTCCATAACGATAAGAATATGGATCCCAAAAAATACGATCCAATACACCATTAGGATGAGCAACTGGGATGTGCTCCCAGACCCATACATGCAAAAGAGAAACACCAGTAGAAATAGACCTCCCTCCACAATATGCAACCTTGTGCATATCTTTGTATAGGGTGCAAGTAGACATGGACCCCATGCATATCTAGTCCTATGCTTGAACATCTACTCTATACACACACCCCAACCAATGGGAAACTATCGACCTCTCCTATCAAGAACAATGAGCCCCATGACCAAACCATAGAGAACAAGTGAAATGGGATCAACATTGCTAACAAAATTTGACAAGTCTATCTCTGACTAGCAAACCTCCAGATGTCTCACACCAAGTACGCGATGCATAGTGCGGGTACCCCGTCGAATAGAATATGTAACAAGCTCTCCATAAATGGGTATAAGGAGGATCCTCCACACATCCTTGAGGGTGATGGTGGCCTCCCCAATAGGTAAATGAAAGGATGAGGTCTCTGAGTGCCACCTCTCCGCAAGTGCAGTAATCATCACTCTATGACCTCTAATGGTAGGCATGTAGCAAATGTGTTATGGCCCAATAACATCCAAAATTTCTTGCTCTAGCTCATAGAACCTGACAATCAAATCAAATAGATCATGCAGTTGTCACTCCCTCAAATGGAGCGGATTAAGAACCACCTGCAACCATTCAACCCGCAATGTTAAAGATTTGCTATGAAAATGCAAAACGAACTTAAAACGATGAGCAAAATGCCTTAGGATTCTAAAGAAGTCAAAAGTGTTTTTTTTTGTCAAAAGTGCAAAATTCTTTGTCAACAGCGAACAAAACAGGCAAAAGCGCAAAATTGTTAGTAAAAAATGATACAAATTTTCAAATGCAAAAATTTCAATTGCGCAATTTTTTTTCAAAAGCGAAAAAATTCAACAAGAGCGATAAAAACGAAGCAAGAATATCAAAAGCAAAAGTTTTTAACAAAGGAGAAAATCAAAAGTGCAAATTTAGGTAAAGTGCACAAGTTTTGAGCACAAACATGAAAAGATGAAAATGAGAAATGAAAGGGTACATACCGGGGCACCAATGGCTGCAGGCCGTTCAAACTCACGAACCACACTCGCGACATGTGGGGCTCCCCGAATCCTCACCATAGCTCCTCGACAACTGACAAAACAAGAATACCAGAGGAAAGAATTCTCTATAGGCTCAAAGTGCAAATGAGGTATAATTAGAACCCTAATTACCTATTTTAACCCCCCAAAACCCTAATTTTTACTTAGAAAACCTTCTTAGGTTAAAATTAGGACCTCCCAAGAATATTTGAACTAGCAGCAAGAGACCTATAGGCTTAATTTTTCATTCTCTACACATCTAAATTGAAATATCTAAATTGAAATGAAATAGTGTTGTGAGCCTGACCTCAAAAAGTGATTTTTTTCGGCTAACCTCTTGAGGGGGTAGCCCAGAGTCCTACTGTCATTCCATTGACCGTCGAGGCACAGTGGGACATATAATTTTTTTCCAAACCTTGATCTTAACATTGGAATCTTTGAAACAAAGCAACCAATACTTTGTCTCAAAAAGGGAAAAAATGTAGACATGTAAAATTAACCTAACACTTATCGCACACCTTAAATAACATTTTCACATCATTGGCATCATTATCATCGAATATCATTGTATTTCACATCAAAAGCATCAAAAACCCTAATTTCCTCTATTTATTGAATAATAGTACATTATTTAATTAATTCACATTTTCATCATTTTTGACGAATTAAATAAATTTCATTTATTTAATGAAGTCTTGAAACCCTAATTTCTGTTGTTAATTGAATAATACAACATTATTTAATTAATTCACTTTTTCATCATTTTTGACCAATTAAATAAATTTCATTTATTTAATAAAGTCGTAATCTAACTTTATTACTCTTGATTAATTAACTAACATCAATTATTTAATTATGTTGCTAATTCATTTTATTCCCCTAAGCCAATTAAATTATTAAAACATCATCAAACAAATGCAACTTTGTTTGCAAAAGTCAAACTTGATTTGCATGTTCAACTCAAAAAGATTAATTAATTATCCTCACCCACTTTCATGATTGAGCAAATTATGTACCATCGATTGCTGAATCTATTTCCTGACAGATCAATCTATTTCCTCAATCCCACTGAACACTCAACATTATTTCTTCAATCACACCAATTATGTAATCAATTTGCACTGATTATTCCTGTCTATTTCCTCTTAACATCTTTTGACCGTCGATCAAGGTATTCTACTACATGATCTCGAGCGTTCATTTCAAAACAAAAATTTTATTTAACAAACATCTTTCTTCTAAAAAACCATCGGAGAATCAATATCATTTACACAATGAAGTAATGCAAAGATCTTAATCAAACTTTTGACAAAGCTTCACATGTCTTCAATCAACACACACACGTTCTTCAAGCTTTTGCATGCATAATGGAGGCTTTGCATTGTTATAAACAACCCAACATCTTTGTGAACACACTTCAACACGAGATGGTAACGCTACTATTTTGTGAATTCATGTATGTTTTTCTCTTTTGATTTTGTTTCTTGAATTCGTTAATTTGTAGTTTTATTTCGTGAGTAATGGGCATGAATCATTTAGCATTTCGTTGTTTAGATTAGTTTCTAATTCACCAATTTGATTTGTCGCATCTTCCTGATTTCCCCTCACACAAATATATTAATATATTAACATATTTTAATATATATTAAATATTAATATTATTGATCTAGGTTATTATAAGCGCGCTCCCGAATATTCTGAAACTCTCAAAGACTTCAAGAAGGGTTTTTTTATGGGCCTCAGTTGCAAATGATCTAGAGGTTTCTCATGGAGAAATGATAAAAAAAGGCTACACCTCCTTGTCTCCCTAAATCTCCAACTTTTCTTGATCTTGATGGAGTTTCTATTGGCCACGACAGTTTCGGTGGGATTTTTGTGGTGGTGCAAATGTGATCTGCCCAGGTCACTCCTACTATTACTTCTCATGTCGTTCCATTGGTGCAAACCTTCTACTCGGTTGTTGGTAAAAATACTCCTGCCATGCCTTCTCTTCAAGTCCACGATGGGGGTTTGACGCCAGGATTCGATAAGCCTCCAATTTTGAGCCCTAGTTCGGTTAGGGCTTCGAAATTCCATTGCTTAGAAAATTCCATGTCGGGTGACTCAATACCTCTTTTTCCTATTGTTGGGTCTCAAGAATTGACAAACTCTAAGCTTGGGGATAGCCTGTTGTTTAGGGATATGCTTGTTGGTTTAAGTCAAGAGAAAAAATTCAAATCTACAACTTGGGATGCTCGGCCATTGAAAGAAAACTTTATCTCCAAAGGGTGCGAGATCTCTAAGAGTTTCCCCAAAACATTCATAAAAAAGGAATCCTCCTCTCTTGTTCTAGTCTTTTCAAAGAAGCTCCAAAAGGAGGTTGATGCTGGCGAATAGTATGTTGTATCCAACGGTTTGATTGGCAAGTTCAATCATCTGTGGCCAAAATTACTAGATCTGTATGATTGGATCTCATTGGCATGGTGTAGCCCTCACTTAAAGGTAATGTAGAAGTCTATCCTTGTGCTCAAGGGTTTTTAATTGTGACGATTAATTGCATTAATGATTGTGATGCCATTTTGTAAGAGAAATGGTGTTGGGGGAAAAGCATACTCCTCAAACCGTGGTTTCCAGATTTTAACCTTGTTATCAAATCTTTCTCTGTAAAACCTATTTGGATCCACCTTTCGAATCTTTTGTTACAATACTGGTTTGTAGATTGTTTCCAAGCAATTAGGGACTCATTGGGAAGCCTTCTTGCAATGGATTCAAACACAACTAATTTCATCCACACAAATTTTGCTCGCATCCTTGTTGACATTGATGTCACAAGTGATCTCCCCATGGATATCACTTTCAAGTTTGTTTATCGCAACTGGACATAACTTCTATATTACGAAGGTTTACCCTTCCGATGTAGGAAGTGTTTTGAAATTGGTCATATGGCTAATTCCTATTGGAAAGTATGCCTCAACTTGCTAGCTTGAACCTCTCTTAAAGACTTGGCATTTTTCCCTTTGTTGGCCTTCATTGTCAGACTATCGTCGAAATCCAAAACCTTGAAACCTATGTCGTGGGGTTCGTGAGTTTCATAACCTCCCAACAAGGCGATCTTGTTGTTGTCGCGGGTTTCAGGAATTTCCTAACCTTCGATGGAGGTTGTGAAGTTTGGGTTTCTCCCGACTTGGCGACATGACCAATGGATGGTGGGACTGGTCTACATGGATGGTGACATCATCCATACGATAGTGACATGGATGCTACGTGGATAGTGGGGACCACATGGGATGAGCCAATAAGTTGTAAAGGGGTATCGTCGGGTTCTCCTTATATCAATGGGACGTGGCTATTTTGGTAGGACTTTAATGTTTGTCTCCCTGATAGACCGATGATTGTCATCGGTGGGACTCATGGGCTTCGGTGGGACCCTCAACCTTGTCTCATCGATGAGCCGATAGACATATAGCTATGAAGTTTACTTTGGTGGGACTTGTTTTTATCAATGGGAGATGAATTGGTGTCCCTCCGATAAGGCGATGGTTGAATTGGTGAACCCGAATGGAACGATAGTCAAAAGCGGTGGATGAGTGATGTGTCAACACGTGGCACAAATTCATTCGTTGATTCTACATCGTTGTTGTGAATCAACAATCATTGCATTGAAAGTTGTATTTCTTGATAGCGATATATTTGTATTAAATGCATGATCTCACTTGGGGGTTGACAGAGAACAAATATGGTAATATTCATTGTAATCAAATTAATTGCTTGGTGGCTTGATGCGTGCTAGATGGTGGTGTGTATGACTCGAGTCGAAGGAAGCTTGTTAGTGAAGATAGTGAAATAATGAAAACCTAACGGTGGTTGGGTGGTGCTACGTTGTATGCTTTTAGAGTATTGTAATAGTGTGTGAGGAGAACTGTAATCGTAGAGTGAGGTTGACCAAGGGATTGCATTGTTGTTGTGAGTTAACATCTGAGAGTGAAGTTTGTAACTCTGTATGTAATCTGTTTACTGTAATACAAAGTGACTTTACTTGGTGTGTGGATTTTTTTCTTTCGTAAGGGTTTTCCCACGTAAATTCGGTGTTATCTCTGTGTGATGAATTTGTCTATTCTTTTGTTCTGTGAATGTGCATCTCAAACGAATGTAACTTGTTAAATGAATGTTTTGTTTTTGCACTTCTCTCATGAGGATTTTGCATTAGGAAGGCATTTATGCACCTATGCTTTCCTTTCAATTCTTGCTCTAGAATCATTAAATTTTTTGATTAGCAATCGTAGTGGAACAATGCTCTACCTCATTATTACTCAATCAAAGCATAATCAAAGGTGGGGGGGAAGGTTGAACCTTCTCAGAAGCCTACTTTCTCCCCAGTATTTGAGACTAGGAAAGGTACAACACTTTGAGCTATGAAACCTTGTACAAAAGCATGCATGTCTCAAAGGTAGCCTCAATAATTAGATAGTCTTTCAAAATTCAAGCCTCAAATTACAACCTCAAATCCAATTGTTGCATCGTGACCATTTGAAGTGTGATTGAAAATCATCTGCAATGAGTGGTGGAAGCAATCCACAAGTTTCATCTCAAATTGTGGAACCCATAGAAATGCAAAAGAAGGAAGATGTTGAGGATTGGCAGGAAGTACAAAACAAGAAAAATAAAATCCTCATGACAAAATTGAATAGGATTAAAATGGTTTTGCAATCTCCCACCAAATCTAGTGGATAAAATGTAACTCAGAATGAGAAAATTTATTGCACTCCTTTGATGTATTACTGCAAGCTGGTCATTTATGTAAATTTTAAAATTTTAATCAATAAAACTTACTCTTACTGATAAAAAAAAATTATTAATATAAATTAATATTATATATATTAATATATTATCAATATCATTATTAATATATTAATATGAGATGGGGTGGTGGGCCTAGCTTGATTGGCTAAAGCATCTTGTTGTAGACAATAGGTCACGAGGTCTAGTCTCCAAACTATCCCCATGGTACTGGAGGGTGTATCACGCTGACATCACTGGTTGCATAAATTTTTTTTACTACACACACTGCAGTTTATAGCGACAAAAAATGGATATCTGTTTATGAGAGGATTGTAAAGCTCTCCTTAATGAATATCCATTTTTGTGATCCCAAAATTGGATATCTGTTACGGAGAGCAATTTAATGTTTTAATATATGACATGATATATTAATAATACATTAATATATATTAATAATACATTAATATATATTAATAATACATTAATATATATTAATAATACATTAATATATATTAATAATACATTAATATATATTAATGATATATTAATATATTATTGATATATTAATATATTAATCATATATTAATATGACATTAATAATAATATTAATATATTAATATAGTATTATATAATTATAATATTATACAATGTATAATAATATATAATTATAATATATAATAATATATTATATTATTATGCCCCCACGGGTTAGAGTAGTTGGTCTCAAGTCTCGGGTTTGCTCCCCGGGGTCTTGGGATCGACTCTTTGGCTCGGTATGAACCCCGTCACGGACACTCGGGGGGCGGTGCTGGGATACCCCGTGACCATAGGGATTAGTCTCGCCTCTCGCTCGCACCTCCCTGAACCAGTGTAAGGGGGGGCCGCTGGGCGGGGGCCGCGGGGATACCCTTCGTTACCAAAAATAAAAAAATTAAAATATATATATATATTATATTATTATATTATATGTATGTACTCAATATCAAAAAAGTGTAAGTTTTCAATAATGGATATTCAACGTTAATAATAGATATTTGTTTTGCTTCAGTCTTTACTTTAGCAAAATGTACTTTTTACCAACCCAACCAAAAATTCAAATGTGATTATCGTGCTTTTCACTTCCTCATGTCACATTTTTTTGTTGCATTGCCACTATTTGGTCCCCCATGATCCTGCACAAATCCATCACACCATTGCTATATTGTTCATGGAGTTCCTCCATAAAAATCAACTATGAGAAAGTGAGACCCTTTTTCTTTCGATGAGTACAAATACAACGATACCAAATGAATTGATTTGGTTCTAGATATAGGGAATCCAGCATGACCTTTTGTCCATTTGGGACTTGATGTACTTCAAAAAAAATCTCCATTTGGTTTATCCATGTT
Source organism: Sequoia sempervirens (assembly GCA_007258455.2). Taxonomy (NCBI): domain Eukaryota; kingdom Viridiplantae; phylum Streptophyta; class Pinopsida; order Cupressales; family Cupressaceae; genus Sequoia; species Sequoia sempervirens. The sequence continues at coordinate 338,336 of VDFB02382991.1, forward strand.
AGAGGATCCTTGCCATCAAACTTGCACATATCCACCTTTGGTATCAAATTCCTAGATCCCATAGGAGTATTAACATTTGGGTCAAGAGTAGCTAACCTAAAAGTTTCACCTTGGTTGCTTGAGACCTCCTTTCTTGGTTCATTCATATAAGCGCTTAACATGCTTCGTATGTCCAATATATCTCCTCTTAGGCCACACATCTCCATCTTCATTGAGGAAATTCCTTCTTTGACCTTACTTATTCCTCATTGGGATTAATATCCTCTATTGTTACCTCATCCTTATCAAGAGATTTTCTTGGCGAGACAACATTCTTTTTGCCTCTTGTGGTAGGCCCAGTCATATGATGGAAACCAATAATTTTGAAATATATCACACAAATGAAATTTAAATTATCTAAAAAATTTATTGTACATTACTAGGGTCAAGATACCACTCACCCATAAAAAAACTCCACTAACTTAGCATATTTGAAGCCTTGAGAGTGAGTTTATTAGAAAACCTAATTTTGCAATAACTCTCTTATTGATGCTTCAAATTCTCTAAATTTTGGACTATAGGATTATTTATTCAAAAACCCACTAAAAATTAGGCACCAATTCAACAAGATTTGAGAGATATTCCCCTTTCAAATAAACTGGGTAGAAACCCTAATTTTGTAATAATTCACTCAATTATGCTCCAATTTATCTGAAATATGGATTGTAGCTTTTTTAATATGGTCCTAAAAAACCCTTTAAAAATCAAGGAAAAATTCACCAAAATCTAAGAGATATGTGCCTTCCAAAATGACCTCCAATATTAAGAAGATGCCTTGCCTTTGTGGTGCCAAGATCATGCTTTGATACCACTTGTAATGAAATGACTTGCACAATAGAGAAATATGATATAAAATGTGCTGCAAATACTTGATAATAACTAAGAATAATAAGCCACTTTGAGGGGGAAACCTCCAAATATCTCCAATGAGAACACAATTCAGAATATGATGATGAAATAATACTCACTACCTCTTATATATACCTATTTATGCCTAGGATATCACCCAAGACAACTTTGATAGCCCTATATAAGCCTTAGGCCTACCTAAATAACTAAATATCAATATAATAATGATAATGACTTAATTAAGAGTTAAGATAGCCACAAGTTGACTATTCATAACCTGATGTACACTAATATTAAGGGTGTAGTAGTGTCATTATCTAAGTTAGGATCATTGTCTAACACACAACATGAAACAACTAAGGATTTTAAGGAAACTAATATTTTTCCAAAACACTTAGCCATTATGAGAATATGATAATTTTCTATGAGGTTCAAATGGTTATGCAACAGGTAACTAGAAAACAAATAACATATCTAGATAGAGGATTTTGAGAGAGCTCGACATCACAAAGATTTGAGCCAAAAATAGCAGGACTAAGTCACCCAAGGTGACTATGTCCTAGATAGGATTTTGCAAAATTAAAAATTTGATTGTTTAGGATATTGTTTAAGGATTTTGGTTCTATGTGCAAATAGGTTTGACAGTGAATATTTTTCTAGAATTTTCTCAATTTATGATAATGTAATTCAAAATGCAAGTGTGTAACAATGTTGAAAATGCTTGAATAATAAATGACAATTGTGAATGCAACATCCAAATCTAAGATGCAATAATTAACCAATTCTAATATGCTAAATATGAATAATGATGATTTTGATACAATTTTGAAATAAAACAATGCACTTTTTCACCTTTTTGAGCTATATGAAAGATACCTAAATGCATACAATAAGCACTTTCAAGTTTGATTTCAGATTTAAATACCCTAATGAAAATTTGTGAATACAATTTGAATGTAGATCCAACCTAAGAGGAATGAAATTAGCCCTATTACAACCTATAATGCTACATTATATGGAACATTTTGATTTTTTTTGTCTTTTATGATGCAAAAATGGATGCTTGAATGCACCATACAAAATAATATAATATTAAACCTAGATCTAGGATGAATTGCCTCAACTTTCAAAAGGTCTATAATGTTAACATGTCGGGTTCACCAAAATGTTATGTAGGAAAAGAGAAACTATCATTTAGAGTTTTGCACTCTTTAGGGTTTGACACATTTTCCTACTTTAATTGAATGTGGGGATGGAATGATATGATATGATTATGAATGGGGGTTTGATGGATTTAGACAAAATATATAATTGACTTACAACTTGAAAGGTGAGTCAACCAACCCTTGGCCAAATATAAAATGGACTTAAGGGTGAAATGCAATGTAATGACTAGGCTAATGATGCAAATACAATAAATACAAAAAGTCACAAACAAATTTTGGACAGTAAAAATGGACTAACAGAGTACTATGCACCCGTGGTTCAAATTCGGGGCTGAAAATGGAGGACTAAGTCTCCCAAGACAATAATGTCCTTTTGACTAAAATTCAGATATGTTTTCAACGCCCTCGGGAGTCAGGTCGGAGCTTCCATTTCCTGCTTGTCACACTATCAAATCATTCTATAACTAAGTTTCCATTTTTTGTCAAGGTGCAGGGTTTGAATGTAACAATGAATAATTGACCTGCAAGCTTCTTCCAATCTTCTCTAGATTTGAAATCTGCACATTCAAAGAGAGAGGAGGGTTGTGCCATTTAGGGGCTTGCCTTAGTCAAACCTCGTGTTAGTTTTTCCACTTCCATAATGATAATGTCAATGATAAATGGATAAATGATAGGAAGGAATGATGAATCAACAAAGTGCTACAACTCACCACCCTTCAATGGCTTCCTTGAAGGACTAAAGTCATACAAATTTCCTCAAGGCTTGGATCTTGCTTGCTTGAATTTCTTGAATTGCTTGGATTGCTTGAATTGCTTGGAGACCTACAAGGATTAGTCTTCACAAACATGAACATGAATTCACATATACTTTGATATGATGCTTGGATCTTGAATTGCTACAATAAATCTCTGAAATACTGCTCTTGATTTGCTTGATAATGCTCTCGACAATAGTTTCTCCAATAATTTTCCTAGATCTCTCTCAAATGATGCAATAACTAGGTATTTATATGCAAATATCCTAATTTTCCAAAAATTCAATCCTGATAGCCGACTTTGGATATTTGAATTTCAAATAATAAAGTGCTGACATCGACATATTTAAATTTGGATCCAAAATAGGGGGACTAAGTCGCCCTAGGTGACTATGTCCTAGGCCTATTTTTTGGGAATTTATGTGTTAGGAGAAAAGTATTAAATGAATGCATTTGTTTCCTATTTGCAATTTGTCGGTAATTGTTTAAAAGGGGCCATGGAATGTATAATTTAGGAAATTAAGCGCTCAATTAGGTCCAATAACTTAGGGGGGAGCAAAACATATTGTGAAATTGTCAAGGGTGACAATTTACAATGCAACACTCACATAGAGTTGGAAAGCATATATGCTAATGGAAATTAAATACAAATACTTATTGTTACAATTACAAAGCTTGAATGAACATCTTTTGTTCACAACTTCACCCTCCTACATTCAACTTTTTACTGTGCCTTCACAATTTGCATTCATTGTTACCGTGTTGCAAACTATGCAAAATTAAGAGTAACATTAATTTCATCACTTTACCATGCAACATTGATTTGATGAGCTAGCCTCCATACAATTTGTACATTAATTTTTGCTTCCCCACAATATACATACATACATCACAAAATAATTTTATTTTTTATTTGTTCACAATAAACATACATATAAACATTAGAAGATAATTTAATTTTTGGTTTGATAACAATGCAAATTTTGTAATATATATACATAAAAAATATTAAAAAGTAATTTATTTTTATTCAAATAACATATTATTGATTATAATTTTTTAATAAAAATAAAAAACCATTAACTATGAATCAAATTATATTTGAAAATTTAAAAAACCACATAAATATCAACTTCCAAAAACTTAATTTGTTTTTTTATACAAATTAGGTAATGCCAAAAGATAAATCTAATAATAATATCCCTACTGAAAACGAAAGGTACCAAAAGTCAACATCAATTTAAAATGACTTTTATAAAACCAATAGAATATTCATAAACTTACCTTACAAATCCCTATGGACGTGCATAAAGTATTATTTTCTATTTCTTTTCTGAACTGAGATTAAAAACATGCACAATAATTATACTATGGTAGGCGCCAGGCGGCTACCGAGTGAGATTAAAAGCATCTGAAAGAAAAAACAAGAAACTATATTTCTATCCGCTCCACATATATCCCATCTATTGCGGGGCATATCTGAATACACTTCCATTCTGACCAAGCAAGGAGTGCAAAAACCTATAAATTTTTAGAAAAAACCAAAAATGTTGGTCTTGCATTACCTAGCAACGGAATCTCTTCTTCTATTACTATTTGTCTCTATATAAACCAAGCCTTAATTCTGCTAAAATGGCCAGAAAGCACATTGGGTTCTCCTATTCATGGCTTTATTCCCTTCAACTTCCAGCCCAGTGGGATATAAATCACATCTCAGATACCCTATAACCAAATTCATCTCTGCTCCTCTTATCATTCTCCTTCCTCGTTCATACAAGAAATTGCAGCTCCACCACAAGAGTTATCGGATTACTAAATTGCAATTGAAAATGTCTTCATCAATTATAGCTTCAGCTGGTAAGTTGGGTATTGAATTGGATAAGACGTTTGCTTTTTTGTTTGTTTTTCTCTTTGCGATTGCGTTCAAGTTATAGTAATTTGTCTAAAATTGTGTCGGATTGGAAATACATATTGGGTTTGTGGGCTGTGCTTTTTCTACCCTGATATGAATTTGAGATGGTAGTTTGTTTTTACTACATATTATTTATGATTTTCTCTCCCTAGGTTTTAAATCTATCAATCAGCAAAAGATGAATTAAAAAATGGTTTGAACATGTCATGTAATGGACAACATGGAAGCTTTTGGGGGATTTGTAGGATGAATCGGCTCATTAGTTTTGGGTTCTAGAGCAATTTATGGACTGGAACAATTTTAGTGGCTATTCTTATCAGTTTTCTCACGAAGTAAATCCCAATTATAATCAGTTGGAGATGATTGTTACCCTAAATTCCTAGGAAACAATGTTTGTTTATAATATATTAGGTCAAGAAAATACATACTAATCATAGAATTCACTTTTGATGAAGATTCACTAGGATTTTTGAATTTAAAAATTTGTTGGCCTTCTATAAATCTCTAGTTTATGTAATTACAGTATCTGTTACTCAAATAAAACAATGGATTGGCAAAAGACGTCACTGCATTCATGGGACTGGTTATCTGTTTACCTGTTAAAGTATAGGAAATGAAGTGAAGGGCTGCATTGTCTATTTCGTAGCCATGGATTTCTTTACTACCAGGAAAATATTAAAACAAAACATGCTTTCCGTTTCTTAGCTTGGGAAATCTCAGATGAGGTTATGGGTGGCCTTTCACATGGTTTAGGCCCTTAGGTTATGCCCAGGCCACATTCCTAAGATTTGTAAACATGGACCAAGTTCAAATGTACTGCATAATCATCACAAATTTACAGCACAACATCAGCACATATTGGCTCGAGTTATGGGTAGCCTTATTGTTGTGGTGGAATTTGAAAGTGGGTCATGCTCTTACTGGTGTACTGATGCTCCATAACCATTATGCTGGAACCCTCTTCCATCCCCACCCTCAAGATAATCTTAGAGTTCTGTTTTGTGTGTATCTGTAAATATTTTATATTGGAGACTGATATGATGTCTTTGAATTTTACAATAGCTGTCAGCGCAGACCGGTTCATATCGACATATCTATCTGTGGTTTTGATGCGATACAATGGTGTGGCTATAATATATGTCTTATTATGAGGGCAGCTGTGGCAGTTTTCTATTTTGGGATAATGAAAGCCCATTGATGAATTATTACTGTTGCAGGTACAGAAGCTGTTGGAGAAATAGGTTTTGGTGATTCACAGTGTGTGGAGGAAAAGGATCTCCTGATTGTAGGACCTGGGGTACTAGGCCGCTTAGTTGCAGAAAGTTGGATGAAGGTATTATAATGTGAATTATTAGAGGTACAGTTGTTGTGATAATTAACTCAACTGGAAAGACATTGAATAACTATTTTCGTAGAAAGAAATATTTATGTCTACTAATCATCAAAGTAGGTTAATGGAATATAAAGCATTACAAATTGCAATAGGTAATCCGGAATGCTGAAAGAAACTTTGACTAGCAAAAAGTAAATTATCAAAGTTAAAAACTGGGAAGCAAGAGAACCAAATAAAAAGGTTGTAAACCCAAACGATAATAGTACACAACAAAAATGATTATGTAAATGGGATTATCCTTGCCAAAGAAAACCTGTGACAAAGCCAGAAAAGGGAGCCAATTGAGAGAACTAGGCTTTAGTCTGCAGTAAATAGTCCTAATGAAGTCAAGAAATGGAGAAACTGGAGATAGTATTATTTTGATTTTATATTCTGTCATCAAATGTTGTTGGAAAGTTGGAAACACATCCCCAATTCCCAAAGTTCTCCCCATAGTCGTTCAATGCAATCAATTTTCTTCTCATTTTAATTACCTGGACTTTGTTTCAAGCAGCAGAATGTTCAAAATCCGTTCATAGCCAAATGACTGATTGGATATTCATATAGTAAAATTTCAAAAGCATACTATCTCCTATTAGCTTCTTGTTCTTGGATGGTTGTAGACCCTAATTTTTCAAGGAACTGAATCGAGCATTTGTCTTGAAATAGAAAGGCCATAAACTACTTAGATATTTTATTTTTGTAAAAAGTCTAATGAGCTGAAACCTAACCTCTAGACATGTAAAAATGAAAATTTTATGTTATCTTTAGATGCTTACTTCCTTAACGTTTTACATTCTTAAACCAAAAACCTAAGTTACCGAATTGGAATTGGGTATATATGGTATGTTGGTATAACAATGTTTTTTGGGGTCTGGGTTTGTCCATACTATAAACATATAAAAATCAGAAATATATATGTATTTGCAACCTAAAAACTATAATATGTTAATAATATATTAATATAAAGGTAACACTATATTAAATTATTATTTTTTAACTAAATTCGAAAAAGCTATATTAATTCTATACTATCTATACCATATTAATATTGAAACTTATATTGATAGCATTTATATCTGTATTGTACAAACCATTCTATCCATAGTAACTAATGTCTATCCTATACGAAAATAAATATGGTATGGTTTATATTTTAGCTTTAATACTTTAAAGCCTTTCAAGTTGAGAATTAAGTTAAAAGCATGATTTTGTTAAGTTAAAGTTAAAATTTTGTTCAATTTTGAAATGGAATGTGTAACAACAAAGGTAGCCTCTCTCTAGCAAGTGTTCGGCTCCAACGCTAACACCTTTGTCTCCTACAACAGGCTTCTGTCCTTCTCTGACCAGCTTATGGCTATTTTGTACACAATGAGCAACATGTGTCATGCACCCTTTTTCAGTAAGTTCCTATGATGCTTCATAAGCCTATTTCCCATTTCCTGTGGGCTTAGGGAAATAATACTAGGGAAATGATTTTATAACCTTTAAGTGTGTTATGCTTTTTATGTCTTAATAATGCGACCACTTAAAGTGCTTTTATAAAGTTGGGTCTTTATAATAAAGTATTTTCATAAAGTGGGTGCTTACAGTTGGGTTCTTTTGTAATTAAAACAATCTTTTATTTGATTCCCCTATATGGCATGGGAAGACGCATTTGAAAATTTGAAAAATTCAAAAAAGGTTCATTTTTGGAGGGAAAATTGGGTGCTCAAGGGGACTATATAAGAAAGGCTTTTTGCCAAAGGATGGATGCTTGTTTTATCAATTCATTCCTTTAAATAAATTGGACATTTGGTTCATCTCATAGTTGGAAAACTCGACTCGGCAAAAAACTCGCCAAGCCCAAAATTGACAAATCAACAAAAACTCGGAGAAAACTCAGCAAAAATGTGGCAAAAAACTCGGAAAAAATTGACTATTTAATTTTTTTTTTTTTTTGCATAAAAAAGCTCTTTAAAAAACTCACGAGTTTTCTCAGACTCGCCGAAAACTCGCTGAGTCTGCCAACTATGGTTTGTCTATCACAAGAGATTGGAGGATTGATACCCCTCTGATTTCCATCACTTGATTAGTGGACAGAAACCCCTGATTCAAAGTTCAGTGATTTCATTCAGAGATTGTATGTAATGTCCCCATTTTCCGAGCATCAGAGTTCGTAAGGATTAGCCTATCAATTGACCCTCGTAGGCTAACACTGATAGTTAGAGGATCCTTCGTGGTAGTAGTCAGGGTATATTTCTCCTTCAGAGCTCATTATGGGTTCAGTTTGGCCTTCGTTTGACTCAGTTCTTCATACTTACTATTTATAGTAAGACCATTTTAGGGGAGTCAAGGTTACTAAATTTAGTAAGGCACTTGAACAGGTCTCAGATGTAGTGTTGACCTCCTTTGGTTGGATGAACAAAATATTAAATGATTAATGATTAATTATCATTAAAGGTACTTTAATGATAATTAAATGTTATAAAGTTAAATTATAAAATTAAAAGTGTACTTTATTTCCGATGAGGCCATGACCCTCAATTAACATTCACTTAAAGTACATTTTTTATTATTATTTTGGACACCCAAGGTTAGAGAGATATTATAAAGTTTTATTAAAAACCTAAAGTGGATTTCAAAAGAGGATTAAAAGCAGCTTAAGAGGTCAACCTTCTTGAGGAATTATAAAAGGGCATCAAAGGCATTCGAATTCATTATGTTTTGAGAATATTAAATTGTGTCTTTGGAGTTCATGCTTGGAGAGGAAACCAATTAGGGTTTTCTGCCATTTCCGCATTGGAGAACGAAAACTCTTCAGTGTTAGTGCAATTTTGAGGCTGTGCAATACCAGCTGATATTATTGCTTGAGAGGGCTTCATTCAGGAGTCCATTTGGAGCTTACAGGGGAAAAATCAACATAGGGTTTGAGGCAGTTTAAAGGTATATCTATTGCAGACCTAAGTTATTCATTGGCAGCCATTATCAATCAGGTTTCAAGCTATTTAATGTGTTGCTATAGTACCTGCGCTACAATGCGCGTGAACAATGTTCGCTACAGTGATCCGCTACAGTGCACGTGAACCTTTTTGTGCTTAAAGATTGAAGAAAAATCAGAAGTAGTGCATTGCTGCTACAGTGACGTGAACAGTATCGCTACAGCATCCGTGCTACAGTACCCGCGTTACAGTGCTAGGTATTAATTATTGTGGATTTTGAGTATTTGTTGGGGTTTTGCAGAGGTCTGGGAACTGGATGAGTTACAATTTGAGTTAAGTGATTTCATGAGACTTGCTGTTTGCTGCTGCTAAGGAATTCTGTGCAATACTGGAGGTTATCTTGACATTTCAGACTTCTATACGTGCTGTTCCAGTAGTGATCTCAAGATGTATGTGAAGATCAGATTTGAGAAGTAAATGTAATGAATTCTATGCTCTTGAAAATAAGTTCAAGTCACATGTGCAAACTCAGTGAATTTGGGGCAAACTCAGTGAATTTGGGACTGTACAATCATTCAAAAAAATCAAATTTGTAAGTTGATGCTTCTATTTGAGTATATCTCTACTTGCAAGTATGTGCGTGTCATTTAATTTCTTGGCAATATACCATTTGAGAATCAAAAACCCAAATATTTTGTGAATCAAATATTTAAACAAGGCAGAAAATTTAGTTTGCAAGTGTCCACCTGGGGTGGTACATCACAGTGGTATTAGAGCGGTTTCTTGCCAACCTGTTAGGTAGGTTTCAGCTGTAGATCAGAAGTTACAGTTGAATAGCATGGCTATTCCTAGGAAGCAGTTAAATACCATGATGGGAGAATTGGAAAAGTTTATATACAAAGTCAGAAAAAGATGGCTGAGTTGCTCTCACACCCTGCAACCATAGACAGAATTGCACGGTATATGACTTCCATTTCCAAGAAGTCTACATCACCAAACGAAAGGAAGGAAGAACAAGAGGTTTCTACAAGTGAGGTATCTAGAAACCTCTACAATGAGTTTTTATCAGTTGGTGACCAGCACAACAAAAATCAGACCTTAGAAAACGAATCAGAAAATTCATTTGATGACAATGAATCCCAAGATCATGATGCAGATGGACACGCAGTCACCTTAGAAGTGGAAGTGTGTGAAGATATTGTTACATTAGCAGCTTCTACCTCGCCAGTTGAGCCATCCTATGAGGTGCATAGCAGCAGTACCCTAGATGTTGAGGTGTGCATAGATGATAGCATACACGATGCTGCTTATCATGTGGTGAGTGACGTTGATTCAGCCTCATATCATAGTGCGGATGACAAATTGGAAGATTTGTGTGGAAATGTTTCGTCACAAGGGTATCATCATTTAGCAAGCCAATTGAAGGTTAATGACAGGATGGTTGCCACAACCGTTGAGCATTTTGATGTTGCTCGTCAGATGTTGGTCACATATGGTTGGAGTACTCCTTTGACAAATGAGCACGGTGATAGTGTTTTTTCCCTTGCAGAGATACATGCACTTCGAGAAGTGATTGGAATGATGAAACAAAATTACCTACAACTACTTGCAGACAGAGATTTCCTTCTCGAGTGGGATTGCATTTGTTATGATGCATTGCAGGGAAAGGAGGAGAAGGTTGATGAGCTCACTCATGAGCTTGAGGTGACTATGGACTCGTTGCAGAGTGCCCAGTTGGCCTTTCAAGAGTCACAATTACATATTGAGAAGCTTACAGAGGAGTTGAGTTTGGCACAGTCTCCATCAGCTGCAAACATAGTACAGTTACATACAAAGGCAGTTGATGAGGATCTCATATCCATGGGTTGTAGTGAGGATGTGGTTACATCTATCACATGTATAGGTACAAAGTTTTCAGTTGGGATGAGTACCTTGGTTGAGAGCAATAGAGAACCACTAGTTGCATCAAGTTCTCCTAAGGCCAGTATCGTGATAGTTGATGTAGGACGGTTTACTAGTAGCTCTTGTGTCACAATGGTGGATTCTCCTGAGAGTTGTGTGGTAGTACATGAAGCTACTCCGTCCTCCTCACAGGGCATTCACAGAGTGTCATCTGGTTGGGAGTATGGCTCTCATGTTGATTTGTTTCCATCTTCTGGAAGCAAATCTGTCACTTCATCCCATGCAGCTGATTTTGGATGCTAGCTTGTTGTTTTCCAGAGTCAGAGGGATCAGCTGCTTGATTCAAGTGTTGTTAGTAATGGGCCATTGACAGAGGTTGGAGCATTTTACCGCGACTACACAGTGAGGAGTGCTCATCACTCTTCTTTTGATCCACACACAGAGGACTTGATGATGCATCGGTGTGGATTGGCTCCGGGATTATACCATCCTTTGTGGGATGGGTATTTACCATCTTCAGAAGATGGGATTAGCGGCTGCGAGCGCCCGACTCAGCGGTTTATGGGGGATTACTTGCAGGGACAACTGTCAGTTATACATCATGCTGATATGTATCCAACAGGGTTTGCTACTTCTATATCACAAAGTTTTCTTATGGGTACATGGTTACAGGATGACTATGGTGTCAGTTGGCATGATGGTTTGGTTAGTTATCACAACCATGGGAGTTTACCGAGAGCTGTAGAGAGATATTGTGTTATAGACGCTTCCAGATATTTTTATCTCTATATGGCAAATGGATGTGGGGTTTAGTTGTTTTGGGATCCAGGAGGCGATAGGTTTGGCACAGTGTATTGGGTGGGTCCCATTGGTTTGCTTCACCACTTCTGGCACGGTGAAGTTGAGATCAGAGTAGCGCAGAGGAAGTCAGAGGATATTAGGCATGGAAGACTTCCATTCCGGGTTTGGGATCCAGGGATATTTTGCGCAACTATGTTTATGTTGGTGCTATAGGAGTTGGTTAGGGATGTGTGGGACATTTCACAATTCTTCTTTTGGGCCTCCCGAGGATTGGAGTTTCTTTGCAGTGGAGATTGCTTGGGGACAAGCAATTTCAGGGAGGGCGGATTGTAATGTCCCCATTTTCCGAGCATCAGAGTTCGTAAGGATTAGCCTATCAATTGACCCTCATAGGCTAACACTGATAGTTAGAGGATCCTTCATGGCAGTAATCAGGGTGTATTTCTCCTTCAGAGCTCATTATGGGTTCAGTTTGGCCTTCGTTTGACTCAGTTCTTCATACTTACTATTTATAGTAAGTCACCATTTTAGGGGAGTCAAGGTTACTAAATTTAGTAAGGCACCTGAACAGGTCTCAGATGCAGTGTTGACCTCCTTTGGTTGGATGAACAAAATATTAAATGATTAATGATTAATTATCATTAAAGGTACTTTAATGATAATTAAATGTTATAAAGTTAAATTATAAAATTAAAAGTGTACTTTATTTCCGATGAGGCCATGACCCTCAATTAACATTCACTTAAAGTACATTTTTTATTATTATTTTGGACACCCAAGGTTAGAGAGATATTATAAAGTTTTATTAAAAACCTAAAGTGGATTTCAAAAGAGGATTAAAAGCAGCTTAAGAGGTCAACCTTCTTGAGGAATTCCGAATTATAAAAGGGCATCAAAGGCATTCAAATTCATTATGTTTTGAGAATATTAAATTGTGTCTTTGGAGTTCGTGCTTGGAGAGGAAACCAATTAGGGTTTTCTGCCATTTCCGCATTGGAGAACGAAAACTCTTCAGTGTTAGTGCAATTTTGAGGCTGTGCAATACCAGCTGATATTATTGCTTGAGAGGGCTTCATTCAGGAGTCCATTTGGAGCTTACAGGGGAAAAATCAACATAGGGTTTGAGGCAGTTTAAAGGTATATCTATTGCAGACCTAAGTTATTCATTGGCAGCCATTATCAATCAGGTTTCAAGCTATTTAATGTGTTGCTACAGTACCCGCGCTACAGTGCGCGTGAACAGTGTTCGCTACAGTGATCCGCTACAGTGCACGTGAACCTTTTTGTGCTTAAAGATTGAAGAAAAATAGAAGTAATGCATTGCTGCTACAGTAACGTGAACAGTATCGCTACAGTACCCGTGCTACAGTACCCGCGTTACAGTGCTAGGTATTAATTATTGTGGATTTTGAGCATTTGTTGGGGTTTTGCAGAGGTCTGGGAACTGGATGAGTTACAATTTGAGTTAAGTGATTTCATGAGACCTGCTGTTTGTTGCTGCTAAGGAATTCTGTGCAATACTGGAGGTTATCTTGACATTTCAGACTTCTATACATGCTGTTCCAGTAGTGATCTCAAGATGTATGTGAAGATCAGATTTGAGAAGTAAATGTAATGAATTCTATGCTCTTGAAAATCAGTTCAAGTCACATGTGCAAACTCAGTGAATTTGGGGCAAACTCAGTGAATTTGGGACTGTACAATCATTCAAAAAAATCAAATTTGTAAGTTGATGCTTCTATTTGAGTATAGCTCTACTTGCAAGTATGTGTGTGTCATTTAATTTCTTGGCAATATACCATTTGAGAATCAAAAACCCAAATATTTAAACAAGGCAGAAAATTTAGTTTGCAAGTGTCCACCTGGGGTGGTACATCACATTGTACTTGGTCTTCATTGTGGTGGACAATGGAGGATTCAAGGCCAAGTGGTGAAGGATTCGGGGGTCACTTTCATAGGACCTAGTTGTGAATTTTCTGCCGAGGTGGGTGATCTTTTCAGTGTTATAATTGCTTGGTTTTGGCAGCTACCTCAGTGCCATTCCCTTGTATTTGATGGGTGGTTTGTTGGGAGCCGTATATGATAATTTGATTGCTGGTTTATTGTGATAATTGGTTTGGATCTGCAGTTTCAGAAATATTTGTAATCCTTGAATTGGAAATAAATAATAGAATGTGAGTGGGCTGTTGTGGACATAGTTCACAAGTGTTTGTATTTGCTTGCTGCAAATATATCTAATTTTTTTTGGTAATCTGTGATGTTCCCATCCTAGTCAGCGCAGCTGGTTATGTGGTTAGCTTATTATTTCGATCCTCGTAGGCTGACAGATGGGTGCAGAGGATCAATTGAGGCAGTTACCCAGTGTTCTGGAGCTTCATTGTTGCAGTTGTTTTAGGTTGGGCCTTCGTAGAATCCTTCAGAGTGGTTTTTCAGAGACTTTCTATTTTTAGAAAGTCGGACAGGCGGAAGCTGCTATTTTGGGCAGAGCACCTGGTTCAGCTGTTTAGCTCAGAGTCGACCCAGTTCATCAGTTTGACGGTCAGATGGAGAAATAATGGAGTATTTGATGATTTATTGAATAATTAATATTTTTGACTTTATATTAAAGTCACTTTATTAATTATTTAAATATTTAATAAAAAAGGTGTATTATACTTTATAATAAAGTGAAAATTTTATATAATGAATAAGTAATTATTCATTAATGATGGCGCTAATTATTTAATATATTTCTCCTAAGTCTAAAAGGGGCGTATTTAATCATTTAAATTAAATGATTATTAAAAGAAGGTTTTGGGTTGAATTTTCAAGGAAGCTATATATTCACAGGAAAAGACAAATCGAACCCTTATGATTTGATTATTCAATTTGTCTTCTATTTGCTCTGAGCATTGAAGTTTGCAAAACCTAGGGTTTCAGCAGACGAACGATTTTGGAGAACGATACCTCTTCAGAATCTGGCATACTGAGACTATGCAATACCAGTTGAAGATTGTCTACTTGGTAGCTTCACACAGAGGTTACAGTTTGAGCTTATTGATCAATTTAGGCAGAGTTTGCAGAGAGTATTCATTAATCATTTGGGGTGAACCTTTCAGAGTTCTTTTCACAGAGATCTGGCACCATTTCCAATAAAGCCGTACCATATTTATTCTTGTTGCTGGGCCGTACAGATCTGTACTTGCAGGGCCATACTTCTCTTTTAGGAAGAAACGCCTTCATCTTTCAGTCTCTGGCAAAGGGATCCAATGCGCCTGGGGTTTCTGAAGATTTCTCTTTATCCTGTGCTTGGAGATTCATGTTAGCCATGCTATCTCATCATTCTTTTATGTGGCTGCAACAGCAATCAGGTTCTTTAGAAATAAAATCATATTTCATTCATATGTTCAAATTTGATATTGTAAATGCTCTGGAAATTCAATAAAGTGATGCGCCTATATCTTCTGAGCAATTTCAACGCATATTTCATGTCTTTAGATTTATTTTGGATTTTTAAGCAATTTTAGATCAAAATCGCAGCTTCTTGTTTATTGTCAAAAACTTCAAAACACAAAAAAATACAAAACGATCAAAACAAACAAAATCAGTGATTTGCAGTTAGGGTTTCGGGGTTGAGAGTCACCTGGACTCTTACATAATCTTATCCTGATTTATGTCAAAAGGAATTCAAATTTTAAGTATTGAAACTTGCAAGGTGAGCAATTTAATCATATATTACTTAATATTCCAATTTGGGATAATTCAACATGTAGTACCTCTTGTTCTTGCCTTTTGGGTTTTTTCAATGTGGTTGGGCTTGGCCATGTTTTTTTTGTGCGAAGTCATTCAGGGTTTTGCTAGTCAAAAATTCAAAAAAATTGCCTGAAAAATTTGCCTAAAGCTTAAAAATCCAAACCTTGCATGATTCCACAAGCAATTTGGATCCATACAGAACTTGTACCTAGAAATGCTGCATTTTCCAGCCAATTTGGTAACCAACTACTCTTTTTTAATAATAATTGCAATTAGATCATGGAAAACATTTTATCCACAAGTCTACATTTCTTGGATCTCAAAGGCTTGTACATTTGCTAATGTACTTATGATGAGATTACTCCTTGTAATGATGTACTGCCTTGAATATTTCATCCTTACAAATAATTTACATGTACAAGTTGGCCATTTTAACCCCATGTAAACTAGACTAATGGAGGTGTCTAGGGAACTTTGCACGCGCTTGGACTTATCTATTTGATGCTCATGTCATCATTGTAAATCTATGTAACAGGCTAATGAAGCATTTGCAACATTAGTTTTGACAACTATCTCCTTTTGGTTCTCAATGTTTTGCATGCATGGTTCATATCAATGGGTATTAGAGCATCAATTCTACATGTATGGGTGGAATTTGTCTCATTTTTGGTATCCTTTCCACCTAGAACATCCTCCCATGGACGAGCCACTTCTTCATCACATGTAAATTAAACTAAATGAATAATTGTGTAATTATGAAAGGAGGAAAACAATTATTGGTAGTTGGTCATGGATTATGGCGCTCTCAACAAAATCCTTTTGAAGA
The DNA here is from genome assembly GCA_007258455.2 of Sequoia sempervirens. Taxonomy (NCBI): domain Eukaryota; kingdom Viridiplantae; phylum Streptophyta; class Pinopsida; order Cupressales; family Cupressaceae; genus Sequoia; species Sequoia sempervirens. The sequence goes on from VDFB02382991.1 coordinate 354,611, forward strand.
ATCACTTTGCACTTTCAAATCGACAATTTTCTTGATTGGTTTTAAGTTGTGAAGTACTTTGTTAAGTTTGACTTGACTTTTGGAAATTGCCAATTCTGCATGGGGCTTTGTGATGTTTGGAAAACACCCTTTAATACAAAACTTTAGCCTTACGAGTGGTTGGCCATATCTATGACATCTTGGTCTACAACAAGGCCTTGGACAATATCTTGGTCGATGTGCGCATAATTACAGATCTTCTTTTCTAATATTAGCTTCAGGCCAAAATGAAATTATCCTTATTTAGGGAAACCCTAGTCAACTTAGTAGCATTTGTTATTGGTGAGCAAAGAATCAGTTGGCACTTGTTTTTGTGCCTCATTTCCTAGACATATCAACCCTTAGTTTGGCAAAAAAACCTTATTTTCAGGCCTCGAGATGGCAAGCTAGCCCAAAACGTCTAGCATTAAAATCTCAAGATCTAGAGCTTGTATCTTAAATCTGTTTGGCAGAAGATCTTGATATTTCTTAAAGTCCTAGTTTTGATTTGGTGGATATCTGATGAGTTTTGGGCCCAGATTTGATATTATGGTATTTTCAAGCAGGTCTGTAAAACAATGTCAAACTGAAGAAATTTCTTAATTCTAGTAATGGAACAAGTGTTGATAATTCAAGATAAGCCTCTATTCAGTTTTGTGGTCATTGAATAAGTTTTGTGGTTGTGGCAAAAACTCTTTTAAGTGCATGTAGATTGATTCTCATTAGAAAGGATCCCCCGAAAATTGGTTTGCTGTTCAAATTATGGTGATTGTATAGTGATCTCCAACAATTATGAACATGCCTCGCAAAGCTTCGCACCTTCTAGACATCATTTGAGCCCGTGGTGCAAATCCCATCATTTCAACCGAAATGCATTTAATTGCTAGCTTCATCAAATTTTAATGGAATTTTGAAACAATATTTCTATTGTTTTAAAATAATATAAAGGTTCAAAAAATTATTGCTTAAGCATTCTTCTAAGGTCCCAACACAACATTCATGAATGAGCATTTAATATGTCATTTAAAAATATCTAAATGTACATGTCACAAGCCGAACAACACAACTTAAGAGATGTGTTTTGTTTGAAGGTTGTGATGGACTAGGAGTTGTGCAATGGTTTATTTGATTGAGTTTTTTTTGGCTAATGTTTCAACTTTGAAAAGGGGGCATCCAACCTATTTCCCACATGAAGAATGAAGTTTATAAGTCTCCCAGTGCATGAGCACATATTTCCTCAAGCCTCTCGCATCAAAAATGCGCTATGAAGAAATGATGTGCTGCAATAGAATGTTGGCATGTAGAGGAAGGTCTAGGGATGATTTCTGACGTTATTAATTGCATTATATTGTTATTGCATCCAAAAAGCCCAATACTCAGAAAAATCAGCTCATACATGATTTCCAATGCTCTATGCAACTAAAAACGATCCAACACTACATAAAAACAACTAACAAGTAGTTTAAACACTCAGGTGTAGTTTCTCATGCCCTTGCATGATTAAAAACACTTAGGGATAATCCCAAAGGCCTTATAGAGGTTAGAAACGCTTGTCAACTTCTTTTTGACCTTTGGGAGTTGTAAGATGACTTGCACAATAGTTAGAATGCCCAAGCAGATGTGAAGCTCTTTGGCATATGGAGAAATGCCCAGACATGTTCAAAAACGTCCCAACCATGTGCAGTACCCTTGAGGTTGATAACCTTCCCAATTTTGGAGGAGAAATGATAAAATGGGAAGATGAAATGTTGCAAGCATGATTTTAGGCACCCAAGTATGGTTCAAAATGCTAAATAGCAAGAGATGATTGCCCAGTTATGCAAAATGGACTGCCCAACATAATTTCATGCCTAGGATTGCAGAGGGATTAGTGACATGGTTTTAGCATTTGACTGTGCATAAACCTTGATGGATTCCCTTTCCCTCGTCTTTCACAAGTTGAATTAATCAACAAAGTAAGGAAGAGTGCCCATCCAAATGGTAAATTCCTTGCATAGAGTGAAAATGCCAAAAGGTAAAATGCCCTACAAAAATCAAGCACCAAGCATGTGAGGTCTTCAAATAAACTAGTATTATTAAAAATATTAAAGGATGAAGAAGCCAAGCAAACAATTTGACAAAATGCCTGACCTATTGCAAGGGAAACTGGGTAGTTTTGAGGGACATAATGTATGATATAAGTAGGTTTTCATTTGCAGGTGAAATGGAAAGTACTGGGGAGCCATTTCATTCACCTATGGGGTGAAATCAGGTTGGCAAAAATATTTTTACCATAGCGGTAAAAAGTTGCATGGGAAATGTAAATGAAAGTGTAAAGGCTACATTCAGTTTAGAAAAGGGGGCATAGGAGGAGAGGTGTTTAAAGATACTGAGTCATATTCTTTTATGCCTGATTTAGTTGTTAATCAAGAGCTGAGCTTTTGCCAAGTGTCACTCTTGGATTCAATCTAATTTTCCCCCTTCTCTTTTATTGTAATTTTTGGGTATTGTAAAGGAGTTGTTGGGTCGTAGGGTAGAGGCTGCTAGAAATATCTAGGCCAACCTTAGGTTCATGTTTGTAATTACTTGAGATTTGTAATGCCAAATTGATGTAAAACTTTGCTTAATAAGGACATTGTAATCCTGAGTTTGATTTTTTCTATGATCTTGTAATATTTGTTTTATTAAATCAATGTAAGACTCATTCATCTCCATTTCTTCTTGTATGTTTCAGGGAAGCTAAGATCTTTCTAGCTGCACATTTGCTGCCCTTATGCTAGGGTTTAGTTAGCTTGTATCTGAGGGATATAGTAAAAATTCTTATTATGAGTTACTTGTAATTGGAAGTCTTTCTAATTTGGTATGTAGAGTTTATGAGTTGGAAATGGATTATTAAGAATGGGATGTATTGTCTAAAACATGAAGGCATTTGAGAGTCTAGGCTTTGTAAGGCAACATTGTGACATAGGCTTATCTAAAATATGGTTTGCTTTGTCATTGTTGTTATTGGTCTAGGATTGACTCTGTTTCTGCAGGATGAGGCACCAATCTCTTATGGTTGTAGCTAACTCAATGCCTCAAGTTTACAAATAATGAACATCTACAACAAGGTATAATTTTTTAGGGTTTCTTTGTCTTCATGGAGTTTAAAGGATGCAAAGAATAGGTCAAGTTTCTTACTCATTTGTCACCCCTTTGCCTTTTTGATATGAAGACATATTGGTTTGTGTAATTTATTTGTTCACAACACTGGTAAGGGTACAAAGGATCATGCCTACACCTATTAAATTGTAAAAATCCTTTTCTCATATATCTGTGAATGTGTCAATTATCTACATATTTAGGGTTTACAACTACAAACTAATATGAAGTTAACACAATTTGAGTTAGTGATAGAAAATTGGGCTTGTGTATTGTGTTAACTAGACTTGGTTTCATCTTTGTAGCAAATATGTGTTAGAGATGTTTACTATTCTTTAAGATTCTCATTAGGATTACCCTCTTGAGTCTTGTGGAGCTCAAAGTGTAGAAGACAGGGTCCAGTTTTGTCTCATTGGCTATTTCTTGTCCTTGGTTTAATCATAGGGCTGTCATCTTACCTGGATCGATTTGATCCCTGGGTTTGGGTGTTGTGTCATCTCTTAGAGCTGAAGGTAGCTATCATGTCCCTTATTGGGACCTGTCTCCAGCTGGGCGGGAGAAAGCATTTTTAAATGCTAATTTAAAATAATATTAATACAGTAATAATATTAAATAATATTTAATAATAAAATAAATTTAAATTATTAAAAATAATATTTAAATTTAAATACTATGTCTGGCCGACCATTTTGGAGGGCATCTATGTTTGCTATTTTTGCAGGAGTATTTGCTCTGGAAGAGCATCATGGTTGGAGCTTGAGTGTTCGATTCCCTGCAACGAAAACCTCAATTGAATCACTCCTTGGTGGGACAAAACCCTCGCTAGGAGGCTGTGAGCTTCATCCTCTTAACGTCATTATCTGAATGCAACTCCATAGGCCGACATTCATCAGAGGCGTCATTGTTGAAGACACTTCCCTGACAAGATCTGCACATAGATTGCGCCACTGATTATATCGATATTCTCAGGTTAGGCGCAACCATCGTTCCAAAGGAGAGGCAAGGCACACAAATTCCATAGTGACTGGACCACGTTAGACACTTTCCTGGAGGTGATGGGAGGAAAAACAATTGTATTGTGGCAGAGCCACAAGCATCACATCATTGCGAGGAGACTATAGCAATGCCACTGAAAGGGCGCTTGATACATTGGAACACATCGGCGTTACTTAGTCGCCCATCTTCTATCCTCTATTACCACCCGACTAATGCAATCCGACTTCATAGTAAGCCACGACATTCAGAGCATATCATCCCAGTGTTACGTGGGTGGAGGCCATATTCTTTTGAATCACACATCTCTACATTTCCTGTGACATTTGCGAGGGAGCCTATGCTCTATTGTTGTTTGCTGCTAAGATCGAAACAAAGTGTGATGGCGATCTAATGTGGATCTGTTTCATCTCTGGGTTGTAATGGCACACAAATAATGAACTGTGCCAGTCAAGATTCAATAATATCTTCCTCTTATCAGAGGCCATCGAATTGCTCATAATTTGCTTCATTATCCTGGCTGTGTGTAAATGTCTGGTTGTTATAATTCGTGGAGTTATCTGTAATCAGTGTTGTTCATTTCATATATTGCTATTGTTTGATATATATATATAGTTTGGATGCAAAATTGTTTCATTGTTCTGACAATCATTCATAGATCTGGGAAAATTATTGGTTACATTTGAGTTGGCCTCTTACAGTAGCAAGCAAAAGAACCGACATATTCAATTTGGATCTAGATAACGTCAGTTTCCTTTGATAACGGTCCACTCCATTAAACATTCCAAATTTGAAGAGTGCTCTAGTGGATATGAACTCTTCCATAGTTCTCTCAGGAGTTCATATGTTTTATAGGAAGTTCATTCATAACTATTTGCAAATGTTTCCCACCTTCTTCAACTCACTAATCTGAACATCTTAAATGGAATCACTAGGACACTCTAGCATTTAGTCATTTATTGTGTAGAAAACTTGCAACATCTTCAGTGCTACTTTTATTGACCTTCTATGTGGAAGCAGGTTGAGGATTGGTCTTCCATTACTGCTCCTTTTCTAGTTAGAGTAATCTTTCCAAAGCAAAGCTTGAACTGTATCTATCATTGCCTGTACATTTGTGACCATAGGATTCCACATCCATGATCTCATTGGTGGTATGCCAAACACTCTTTGCAAGGATTACTACATATTTGTTGTTATATGCTGGTTCACTTAAATGGCTGTTGTTGTGCCATTCATGAAGACAACTGATACTCATAAGAAGCAATTTTGGCTGCCATTCATTATTATCTCTCCTCATGATTGATGCTTCCTAAGTTGCTTTTGGCAATCATAGTGGAAGCTTCTTGGTTTTCAGTTGCATTTCTCCACTTCATTTCATCTCATTTGGCCTCATGATTGATGCTTCCTAAGTTGATTTTGGTTATCATTTCAGAAGCTTCCTGGTTATTAATTGCATTTATCTGCTTTGTTTCATCAGATAATGAATGGCTAGACTAAGGTTGTTAATCTCATTGTACTCCATGTTCTTTACAATGATCACCAATGAAACAAACAGTGGGACAACTATCTGCGTATCATTCAACAATTTTTCTGTCAGGCTGCTCATAGTTTAACATTTAATGCCTATAAGATTCCAAAAGTTTGTAATGGATTCCAACATCTGGTGCCTACAGGATTTTAATTACTTCAATTCTAGATATGTTCATCAACATTTCCTTTGTGCAGAATTTGCCCACATTTAATGTTATGTTTCAAAATATTATGTAACAGACTTGGGTCAAATTCAAGGCACTACATGATCATTAGCAAGGACCTCATTCTTCCAAGTTGGTGTCTAGGTTTGCCCTCATGTGATTACTTGGTCAGTTACAAAGGTACAATGCCAACCTAGGTGAAGTGGTTCTTTCATTTAAGCCTGCCTAAAAGCATATAAACTAGACTAACTAAGCTTTCCATGCATTCTTAGTTCTGGGCACTTTGTATGTGCTTAGTCTCATCCAGCCTACATTCCTTTTTATTCTTGTAGATCTATTGAACTATGCTAATAAAAAGAGTATCACATAAGTACTGGCAGTCATTTTGTTTTGATTCTCATTTGGGTGTGGTTCATATTGGCTCTCTAGTTCCATACTTTTCTAGAGAATGTGTCTACTTAATTTGCTTTCTTGGTTGGTCCACACCTTCATATGAGGAATTCTATGTCCTCACACCCACTAGTTCATTGATTCCATCAGCTAGAATGAATTAGTGGACTGTTGATTTGCAAATTTTGACCAGTTCTTGCTCTTTTCTTAGCCTTGATCTTAATCCTTCTTTAGGAAGACAATTTACTTTTGGAAACTTGTACTTCGCATTGTGTTTGAATGAATTGGGGACATGAGGTCTATTTTATTGAGGAACAATATGCCACTAGTCTTGAAAATCCTCAATTAACATTATCTATATTCACATTTGCTTGAGGAATGGCAATCTCTTCTACCATCTCCACATAGGAATTGTCAAGCTCGTTCATATCATTGATGTAGCTATCCTTGACTCTTTGATTGAATTCATAACTTGCAAGAGATTAGGAGTCAACTTTGGATATTTTCTTCTCCTTTGTAGTGCTTCTTGAAGGAAATCCTTATCTACCATTGAGATGACTTATGTTGGAGGTGTGCCTTAGGAGGGAATCCTAGAGTGCTTGGATGAATACTAGCTTCATCATCATTCTCCCTTCCTTAGCTATCCTTCTTGTTCTTTTTAGGGTTCCTTAGTAGACTACAAGAACAAGATCTCTTATCTTGCCTCTTCTCATTAGGATTATCATCATTGTTGCCATAATTGCAACTTCCTTTGTCACCTTAAATGGGTGGTTTCTTTAGGGTTATGCTAATGGGACAAGATGTCTTTCCTTTGTAGGCATAGGAACTTGTTGTTTGAGAACCATAGTGGTAGCATTTGTAATGTGCCATTTTTTTGTTAATACAAGTTTTTAAATATTAGGTTTATTCCTTGTTGCCTAGGGTTTTTAGTGATCCATTTTCTATGTTTGTGTTAGTTGTTGGATTTTCCCTTCCCATTATGCATATCTGCCCAACTTCGCTTTTTCTTTGTTTTCCATCAAAGTTTTGGACTTAATCATCCTATCATGCTTTCCTTCCATCAAAGTTTCAGACTTACTCATCCTCTCATGCTTTCCTTCCATCCTCCACTCTTTTCCTTGTGCTGTCGGACTTTCAAACTTGTCCATCCTGACATGCCCATTGCTCAACCTTCAACACCTTGACCAATGGTATGAGTCTTGTGGTATTCTCAACTCCTGAACTCTGATATTCTCGCCTTTGTTTTGTTTGACCCCAACATGTGTCGTAATGTTGTTGATGGTCTATTTTGGTGCCATAAGTTATTCCAACTAGGTTTTCCCATTGAGGAACATTGTTTAAAAGTTAAAGGTGTGGACTCCGATGTACACGTGGCATTAGAGGATGAGAATGCCATTTCTTTCATTTAATGAAGCGGTTACAATATGAGGTTGAAAGTTCTAAGATTTGGTATCAGCAATTGTTGTGGAGGATATAAATGGGAATGCATCCATTTAGGGAGGATCATCTGTCAATTTCTATATATGAACACTGTTGGAAACCATTTTGAGCACTTGTGTTTGAGTGTGTGGATCTGAGGTCAAAAACCTGCAGATCTATTTGAAATCAGAGGATGAAATCCCCTTGATTTCAAAGGTTAGAGGATGCCACCCCTTTGATTGGAGGATGATTTCACTCAGAGGTCACATTGGAGCTTCATTTGGTCACGGATCAGCCGTGTTGTATGGGATTAAGGTTGATCTTTGCTGCGAGTATGCATGACAGTTTATCACTATTCATTCCTGTTATTGTTGAACATTTGAATGTACTCAAATTCTATTGTAATAAGGAATGGACCGGGAGTTACATTTGTTACTTCTTGGGTTAGCATTTACAATGTAATGGTAATAAATTAATAATGTGATGTAAATAGTGATTAAATATGAGTTTGATAAGATCTGAGTTCAATACTAAAACCCGATATTATTTGTCCCAAATATTTAACACTTGAAAAGGGTTTAAAATCAATTTAAAGTTAAATTTGCATAATTATTTTTGATCAAGACATTACATGATTCCCATCACATTGTTCGACGAACTTGACATTGGGAATTTCTTTGGAATGGAAAGAAAAAAGATGTTTGGCTCCTACCACATTGTCCCATGAACTTGATCTTGGGGATCTATTTGGAATGGAATGAGATGTGATGTTTGGCAAATTAGAGTAACAAAAGTCCTTTAAGGCCTCAAATCAATCAAATGAGTTGGCCAAAGTCTCATCATTAGTCTAACAATTAATGTTGGAGGCCTTGGTCCTCATTTTTTGAATTTGTATCTCATGGTTAGGAAGGCCTTTCATAGCTAGGTTTCTGACTAATTTTGTTGGAAAAATGATCCATAATGCTCCATTCTTTGCTTATCATGATGACAATGTCATTGGTATTCTTAATCATCCAAAGGCCTTCAGCCATAGCTATCACTTTTTTGCTATAGGAGAAGCATCCAATCTTAATCATGACGGTGTTTCCTAAAGAATCTAAAGGCATTATGACTCATATTGAATGAGCCAACTAGCCAAAACCTTGATTGTTCTCATGCTTTAGGTGGATAGGTAGAAATCCAATTCCCCATCTAGCTCAAAGATGATTTGGATTACAGATCCATTGTTGATACTTTCTTCAAAGAATAGGTTGAAAGCTAAGTTCCCATTAGGTTGGAGTTGACTTGGAATACTAACCCATTGTTGGGCCCAAAGTCAATGTTGAAGCTACCTTTGTCAAACCTAAGATAACACCTATAGAGTAGCCCATTCCTATTCAATAACTTATTGATGCCATAGGTAGACTTTATAGTGGTGAAATACAAAAGCCAGATGTCATGCAAGATGATTTGGCCTCAATGACCTTGACTTGCTGGATATAAAAAGAGATTCATTAATAATGTTGGACCATCTTAAGTGATTGTTCTCCTAGAAGATTTGTTTCATTAACATGAATATCAAAGATGACATTTGGTATTCTTACATTCTGGCTCAAGAGAAGAATTGCATTCTTGTGTTTGCCTTTAAATTCTATTCGCTTTGCAAATTCCACCTTCAAGTAGTTCTTCTGTGGCATGAACAACCATGTCAGGTTTGATCATTTGGTTATTCTTTTTCTTGGATTTGGTACACTTGTGTTTGGCGTTACTATATATGTGTGTATGTGTGTTCACGTGTAGGTACTATGTGTGTGTTCACACACATATTTACCATAATGTGCACAAAATATAGAAAATTAAATACAAAATTGAGAATGATGATTGATAATTCATATCAATTACTTGGATTTAGGATTGATTGGTAAATTAAAAGTATAAATAGAACTCAATTACTCAAGAAAAATTGTACCTTTTGGATTTAGGGTTTAGGGTAGGTTAGTTTTTTTTTCTAAATACACTTTTGTGTTAGATCCCTATGTGTTCACCCAAGGTCCCCCTAAGTTCATCGAGGGTGTGGGGCCTGCTTGGCTGATTGGCCTGGGTATGTCTCAAATATAATAGGGTCAAATGGCTAGGTTGGGGCCTTGACCTTGGCTGAAGCTGACGTAGACTAGGATCAAAACCCAATCTGAAGTGGTCCAAGTTTGTCTAGGGTTCATGGCGAACCCAATGACAGAGATTTGAAGGACTTCTTGAATGCTTATTTCTCCCAACATCTTTGGAATCAAAATGCTTACCTCAAAGAGTTCCAATCTCAAGTCCTCAAGAATACTTGAGTGCCTGAGAATTCTTAATGATGTAGGATTTTGAGTGATAGTACTTTGCTCATTTTGTGACCATAATAAATACGTGAAGGTACCCAAAGAGGTGGCTGCAGCAATTAAGCCTGATAGCATCAATGGGTCTCTACTATCTCTCTTTTATAGTTATTTAGGTCATTCTCCATTTTGATGAACCAAAAGCCCGTAGCACTAACCTCATATACCTTGGTAAGCAAGTGATGATCTTGGTCTCATCTTTTACTTCATGTTCAATTGACTAAACTATGAGCTATGAAGAAAAATTTCATAACTTATATAGGTGGGGCTTCAGAATACTATCAGGAGAAAACATTTGTGGCAATCATTTAAAGTATACAAGGGTGGTTTTTGCAAGGATTTATAAAGAGAGTCCACCAATGTGGTAGTTAGAAAAGCATATACTAAATTTGTTTTTATTGAAATTTGAAAGAAAGAGGTTTTGAAGAAGTGAATGTGACCAAGGGTTGTTCAAGAGTCTTTTAGGATACAAATTAAACTTCATCTACAAGGAAGAAAGATTCTCAAGGTTGAAATGAAGTGGAGAAGGTTTTGAGTAATTTGGCTGAAAATGAAATATGGCAAAACAGGCCAGCAAGTTGGAATAATGGCTTCTTCCACCTATCCTGCTACAAGAGTTTGTTGCACAACTCATCAAAGTTCAAGTCAACATTGGTGGATGTAATGTTGAGAGTTTCGATGAAGTGCTTGTACCATCGTGGCAAGCTTTTTAGCGTGATCACCACCATATCCTCCTCTTCCATCTTGCGACCAATGGCCTCCAGTTGATCACGAATGTCTTTGATCTTCATCAGGTGATCTTGCAAAGACACTTTGTCATCCATCATAATGGAAAACAGCATATTCTTCAGAAAGAATGCCTTGCCCTTGTTTGAGGTCTCATGAAGATCCTTCAAATGTTTCCAAATCTTTGCAGCAGACTTACTAGATGGTATTTCTGGGAACATCTCATCGGTGACAGACAACTTGAGAATCATAACCACTTCTCGATTACTACCATCATACTTGTCCTGATCCTTCCTCGCACCTATGGGATGAACTTTTGTACCTAGAACAAGTGAATCTAGACATCGGTACTCAAAGATGGTAAGCATCCGTTGCTTCCACGTGTTGTAGTTTTTACCATTGAACCTCTGGGTACTTTCCGACATGACGTTGGTCAAAGATGCCATTCCTCCCGTTTTCCAAAATCAAAAAATGAGGTAAAAAGTTGGTGATCAGATGGCACAGAACCCAAGGTAATTAGTTGGCACATCTCCTACAATTTTAAAAAATCTTCAAACAAACAGAGGCTCAAAAACCCACGATTTTGTTAACAAAAAATTGAGCAAAAAACTTCCGAAATTTTTTCCAGGTAAACAATTAACTTTCGATTTAAAAAAAAAAAAATCAAGCAAAAACATCTGAGAAATTTCCAAACATTTCTTAGGAAAACACAAACTTTTATTGCTAAAAAAATTCGCCAAAAAATTTGAGCCTAAGCTCTGACACCATGAAATGATAATTGACATTCGATAGTCGTTATTAAACAAAGGAGAGGAATACTCCTTATATAAAGAATTACAAGATGACGTTTCTAAAAAGAAACAATTGTGAACTAAAGAGAACTAAAGCAGAAACAGAAAGTTACTAAAAACTATCTGAAGCAAACTAAGTTTATTGAAAGTAAACTACCGACTAACTAAAAGCTAAGATGACCATTAAATATTACAATAATACTTTAATAAAATTTGTTCTTGATTCTGAGCTTCACAAGTTTGGTTTGAATATGAAGGTAAATTGGCATTTGCAAAGGTTCCTACAAGGAAGACACTTGAGGATGTTGAGTAGAGGAGATGGGAGTAATAGAAACTTGATTGGAAGCACCAACAATTTGAGAAAATCCCCATGAGAATCCTTTATATCAAGGCTTGGATTGTCCTCTATTTCAGTTCTGTTAGACCTAGCAAGTTTGCATATCACACCCTAGGGCAGCCCTCATCATATTTGCAGCTGCCCTTATGGATTTTGTGTCTTTGATTATCCATACTTCAATTGTTCAGTGCTTTCCTACTGAGACTATCACGCCCTCTTTTGGACATGCCAAGCAAGGCACCTAAAAAACAAGCTCATTCCTCAATTATTTCTCATGGGTTAAAAGCAAAAGCTAGAAAATAATCTAATAATAATGTCTTAAGTTAAATCCTTAAGGTACATAAAAGGGAGAACTTAAATGTTATTTTTAGAATACAAAAGTGACTTTTATAACTCCTAGAGATATTTTAATATTAAAAGTGAGGAGTTATTATTTATTTTAGTGAAGAATATGAAAAGACTAAATGAAAAATTGAAAAGGCATCTTTTGGATGGACAAGAGAGGAGCCAATGTGTCTATATAAGCAAGGCAAAGGATCAAAGGAAGGCATGTGGATTATGAACCAGTTTCTTCATATTGTTTGAGCCTTGTGCTTAACAAGCAATCCAAGGACCAAAATCCTTGCGATTGAGGTAATTTCACTCAGAGATCACTCATGTGTTGAAAGTTTGTAGAAATTCCAAGTTGGCAGATTTTGCATCTGTGAGTTGGTTTTTGATAGAATTTGTGTTGGACATTCAAATAAGAAATGTTTGTGAGGCCACTTGAACAAGTCCAATTTTAAATTGGTATTGTATTGGCATATTCTAATAAAGATAATTTCTTGTAGACTACTCTGTTAGGGGTGATTTGTGTGGAATGCCGAATCTATTTTATTATGTCTCAAACATTGTATGCAGTCTTATTAATTATGATGGGTGCAGGTATAAAGGGATTTGGATCTCTGGTTATTAAATCACAGCATCATCCTTAATTTTAGATGTAGTTGTTAGATTTTTTAGAGAAGCAGTGTCATGCAAGCCATAGCTTCCGAGATTGCTGTTTCATGATTCTTCTGAAGGCTGATTGATAATCCTATATAGATATTGTGCAGCCACATCCTTAAGAGTATTGTGACATCTAGATTGCTGGAGATTATTCGTGATAATTTCAAGGTGTGTTAGGTGGATGTATCGCTGTCATTAGTGTCATTTCCATTAGCTGTAGCATTTCCTTGTTATTGCTATGGTGTGATAGTGTGTGCATCACAGCATTAATATTGATAACATATATTCCATGTTGTGATATTGTGTGTTCTATTTTGTATTCCATATGTTGTAAAGAACACTTCTGCAGTAAGGGTTAAGAGCATCATTCTAAAATATTCAGTATGGGCTAACATATATAACTGCGATTGAACTACATGTTGAATATTTTGTCATTGATGTCAAAGGTACATGGTTTTTGAATGTTTTGAGATTTGGTTACAAGTGTAAGGTTTGTTCCACATGATGATCTCTTGCTCACAACTTCACTAGTTAAGTCTGTTCGGATAAGACAAGGGGGCCGTCTTTTATTATTAGAAGCCAAGTGTAGGCCCTTAGCTTATCACCGCTATTGTGGAGACTACTGTTTACCGAGCTATGGTATGAAATGCTGAGTCAGCAGTTTCAATAAAGTCAACAAAGGTCTGCAATATTGTTTGTGGAGATGGCTCATTCTATCAACCATTGCCAAGTCAGCTTTGATTTGTCAAGTGGTCGGTCCATTTCCCTTGTAACGGCTTGCTACTTATATCTTTGCAGCTCAACTCATTTGGATTATCGGTGTATGGAGCAGCTTATGGTAACGTCGAATTTATTCATCTTTGGGTGTCGAGTTTATTCATTCTTGACGTGTACGCCCATTTCTTTTATTTCTGTGCAATTTGCTACAGATGTCAGAATGTGGGGCGGCTTGTGTATCTAAAAATTGGATGATTTATTCTCAAATCATCAACGAATTCTTATGCATGTGGTAGTCGTGAAAAATGCCTTTATTTTTGTCTTCTGTGGCATGGGCCTTGTGAAGTAGGGTGGCGATAGTTATTTTGTGCTTTTGTGGAGACTTGAAAAATGGAATGCATTTATACCTTTTAAGTGCGGGTGCGTATATGCTCAGAATTAAGGGCTATGTGTGTCTAGTCAACCTTCAGCTATTCTTCCTTGTAACGTCTGCATTGTTAGTTGGTTCATTGTGAGGACGTGGTTATCAAAAATATGCTAGCGCTATATGTAGGCCCATCGTGGCATTTTAAATGAACATATATTACTCTTCAGAGTTGCAAATGCGAATATCAATAATGTTTTTGATTCTGTGAGTTGTGCTGTGCAAAGCCTTGTAGTGCGAGTCATGTTCGTCTGATATGGAGTTGAGATGAAATTGAATAGTGGAAAGAATGTGGAGGTGTTGCGAAGTGTGTTATTGACTGCTAGCGATTCATCTTTTGCCATCCTGATAATCAAAACAGTTTATTGCATTCATCATTATTCGATTTTGTATTGGAGATGTGTTTTATCAGCATGATTGCGGGTGATGTAATTTGGAGTTTTAGACAAATATATGGATATCAATGCATGGAGTAAGCAGTGTGGTTTGACTGTGTGTTGGCTGTCAATCTGAGAAAAGTCGATCCTAAGGAGGATGTGTAGCTGTTTCTACCTCCTGGCGTTGACTTTGCAGGAGCTTGTGAATTATTATTGGAGTCGTGTAGCCTCATCATGCTGAAGTTGAGTTTTTGAATAAAAAAGTTTTCTGAGCTTGGATAGAATTTATGCAAAGTATGAGCCTCTCAGTTCATGTAAAGGCAGTGTTTGTAATCAAGATTGCAGCAATATAGAGTTGTGAATAATCTCAGTGAGTTGGTGCTCACGCTGGAGTTGGTGCTCACTTTTGTAATCTGGAGATTGTAGTCTCCTGGGTTGGTGCCCATTTGAAGTTAATAAAAGCAATTGTTTTTCTGTGGTATTTTACCCGAAAGGGTTTTCCACGTGATATTGGTGTTCTTGTCTAATGTTTGCTCTTACTGTTTTGATTGCTGGTTCTAATGATTTTAAGTGTTGAAATTTTAAAATATTGATTCGCCCTCCCTCTCTGTATTTTCTGTGTGCTCTTCACTACATACATAAAAAATAAATTAATAATTTATCCACTATATGCTCTCACCTCACCCATTAAGGGATCTTGGTGATCAAAAGGGGATAGATATTTAATTTCAAATTTGTTCAAGAACTTCTAATATTTGCAGGACTCCCAAAAATCCCCAAAAGGGACATGACATAGCTTACCTCATCTGAACCGCCCATTAGTATCTGATCATTGTTGGCAAGGGTGATGGATGTAGATGGGATTTTTTATTATTATTTTTCTTGTGCTTATTTACGCATTGATTCAAAGACCAATGGTATGTGGAGACAATGTATGTTGTTTTTATTGATTATAAAAATGCCCAGGAAAGCCTTTAATTCTTAAGACAAAATACATGATTGGATTGTACTTGGGTTTATTTCACATTGGTGAGAATTGTAAGACTAGGGTGACTTATAAGGCATTGCATGCTTCAAAAGCTTGCTGATGGGGAAACAGGGTGTACAACTTAAAGCAATGGATTATATTCACCATTCTTCTCCCAACGAATAAATGCTTACAAGCGCTTATGTTCTGTTTGTAATTATTACTAACATGCATGAGGAGAAATGTTATTTGAGTGAATGACTACTATAGAGATTTCTTGTTAATTAATGGGTCAAATCCTAAGAAAATTAAAAGTTAATTAAAAATGCTCATGAAAACTTTCAATACTTAATGCAAAACACATGATTGGGTTTATACTACTTTGTTGAGAACTGTCATACTAAGGTGATTTATAAGGCATTACATGCTTTGTTTGTGTGTGATGTGGGTCCCTTTGCCTTGTAATTATTTCCAACATATATGAAGAAAAATGTCATTAGAGTAAATGACTACTCATGAGGTTGTCTTGAGGTGACTTAAAAATGCACGTGGATCGAATCCCAATATTGAGATAAAATAAAAAATTGTAGAAAAATGTCACTAAAGGAAATGACTACTCATGATGTTGTCTTGAGGTGGCTTAAAAATGCACATGAATTGAATCTCACTAAAATTAAGAATTTTTTAATATTGAGATAAAATAAAAATTTAATAAAAAATCTTGTTTTATTTTTATGCATGGAATGTCTTGACTCTGTACTTATAGATAAGTGTTGTGTTCCAAATGTTAAAAAATAATCTGCACGCTCACATGCACACACCCACACCCACCCACACATGTACATGCACAAACGCACCAAATGCGACTAGTATGCATCTAATGATGTATCTGATTGGTGATAATTGACAAGAGTTGTGTTTCTTTCTGGGATAACAAATAAGTGTACTGAAAAAATAATAGGTTTTTAATTAGGAAATTTAAACATTCAATTAGACTTTTATTCTCTATCAGGGTTTATAATTTTCATATAAAATATTGATAATTTTAAACCCATGATGATTCTGATAGTTTCACAATACAACTATTGTTTCATGTTTTGTGCTTATAGGACTCCAATATTTCTAGTTCAAGTGCTTTTATGTGAAGTTTTCTGCTTAGAACTTGAGGGTGTTGTCAATTGTCCATTGTCTTTCCTCTGTGGTGAAATAATTTTTTCTATATATTTTTTTTAAAGTTTTTTAATTAGTTTGAGATTTTATTCAAGTCCATGAGCTACAAAGTAATATATTTCACCCAAATTTCTTTGAATTATAGCTGTCTTGGAGGGTCTGACATGGCCTCAGGGCAGGAAAATCCATCTTGCAGAGTTGTTGGGCAAACAAGGTCAACCGATGACCACCAAGAGTTGCAAAATCTTGGCATCGAACCATGTTTGAAGGGTTCACAAACATCTGAGCGGTTTCCTTTTGTTATTTTCTGTGCTCCACCGTCTGGAAGTGGTGATTATCCAGATGATGTCAGGTTTGGATATTGATACATCATACTGCTTTTTTAACATGACTCTTCAATACAATCTAACAAAGTAATAACTTGTCTATGCTTTTGAAATCGTATTATGATTCTCCTGCTCATAGTCATGTGAACATGTTTTTTGAAATGTAAAAAAGGTGCCATACTGCGTTGTTATCCTTTATAGACTATAAGTTTTTCATATTGCACTTTTTATACAGAACTAAACCTTCACAACCAAAATATCAAAACCTTCTAGTTGTAATGGAAACCTTATCTTAATGAAACGGAAACCATAATACAAGATAGTGATGGATAATATGTTGTTTTGAACTTAAATATAATGTAATATCTTAAAACGAGATTGTGTTCTTAAGTTTTTACACCACTTATCTCAGGGTCCTAATCTCAATTAATGTATCTTAGGCTTCTTAGATTTTTCTTGATAGCACACTTAATTGTTTATATCATTAACCAGTATATTCTTAGATTTATTGCACATTATTTACGACTTCTTGTTTGGAAATGACTCTCAAAAGGTGTTTTGCATGTGGGTCTGTAATTTGCTAAATTTTGATGCTGAGATGTCATTCATTGGATTTGTTGCATAACCAGCAGAGTTGGGGGTACTGGCTAAACCATAGCAGCAAAAATATTATGGGGAAAATGTCGGCAAACCAAAAGTAAGATCTTTTGAAAACAATGGGAAAAAATGGATTTAAAAAAAAGGTAAAACATGTAGAAAAAGGGGCAAAAACTTGTTTTCGAAATTTAAAGGCATTTACATAGCATAAAGACATAGAGAGCAAATATAATTGACAGTTTAGCCCATTAATCTCAAAAATCAGTAAATGGCATTGCTTGCCAACTATTACTTAACTCATATTGAGCAGTATAATGATTGTAGCATGCCATTTTTGTCTATGGCAGTCCTTGCATACTAAACAAGTTGTCCAATGTATGAAACAAGATAATTCTTGATTGAGGCTTGATTGTGAAGATGTAAAGATTTGCAATAGTAGATTATGTATTTTGTAGTTTTTTTGATCATGATTCATCATTGGTCTATTACTTGGTTAGAATCTTAGTTTGATGGGAGGTTGGGGCAATGCCCCAATGGGGTTGAGGGGCAGTGCCCCTAGTGTGTTCTTTGCTGCGACACAGGGCGGAGTTGAGGGGTGGAGCCCCTGCTACAAAGCCCAAATTAACACCTTCAAAACCACATAGACCTTCATGGCACACACCATTTTCATAACTTTTTGTAAATCCTAGATGGTCATGTCATAAACCAAACAAGCATTGAAAGGTTGTAAGTTTTTTTTTTTAAAAGTAACTAAAATATTATAGAACATTAGAATCTTGATATCTAAACTTCAATCTCAAAAATGCTTCAAGCAATTTTTTATACTTAAATTTTAATTATTAAATTAATTAATTTATTTTTTCCCTGATTTTTAAGTTAATGGTCATCATCATCATCCACTAAGGCCCTTGTTTGTATTGATACACAAAAGTAATCAAGCAAAGATTATGTTCGACAAATGTGTGTCTACATTGTTTAGCATTAACTGCTGATTTCTCTTGGACTATAAAGTGTGGCATGCCAAGTCTGCTCTTATCTTTCCACTCTACAACTTGCCAAGTTGTCACAAGGCAAAACTTGTCAATGAAAATGAGTTCAACAATTTTTCAGTGTTTTCCTTATGCATGCTTTCTTCCACGATAGATGTGAGGAAGAAAAGACTAAATAATAAAATATAGATCGATATTGATTTGACCCAAATCTATGCAGTTGAATCTGAAAAGACTATGGCAGTGTCATTCTCCTAAAAGTTTAAAACTCTACCCGCAAAATTTCCTAAAGCCCTAGCTATGCTGCCCTAGCAGTTCAAATCCTTGGCTGTTGCAGGCTGAAAAGTGTATAAATTGCATGGGTAAATCAAGAGATTTATGCTCAATTTTAATGTGTTTACACATCAAAAACCTGTTGAAAATCTCGAATCAACGATTTGGCTAAAAAATGGGATATAATGGGGGGAAAAAGTCGGCAATTTCTGATTTTTGCAATTAATCATGATTTTTTTGTGTTTCTTGTTTCTATGGGCTAAACTATAGTATTGGGTTTGCTTTTAGACATTTATCAACATTCATTATGAGAATGACAACAACTAGTAAAACCTCTAAATCCAGCTACTTGCAAACAAAACTTATACATTTAGTTTTTGTAAACAAAAGGCTTTTGGATCATGCGCGCATCTTTTCAAGATTACTACACTATCTTTTATTTTTTTAAGGATTTTAACTATATAAAATCAGCCTAGCCATTAGGCACAAATAGAACATTGGAAAGAAGATCATAAAAAGATCGATCAATTCCAGACAAGTTACCAAGGTGGTCTAAATACAAATCCGTCTAGCCATTCTGCTGCTGTCATCCAATTATCCTGTTGGATGTGCAGTCCTGGTTCCCTAGAATATGTGTTGAATCTGACTAATTTCAATTCAATATGATTGACATGTTGAACTTCTACTTGACATGAGAATTTTCCTTATAGAGTAGATGGTAATGGGTTGTACATAAAAATAATTTTGTAACTTGGTGCAAATTATGCCTCAAGCATAGCTTGAACTAAAGTCTAAGGAGATTACTCACCTACTCATGCATTATTGAGTAAACATGATTTAGCACTTAGCAGATTATTTCATTTACTTTTAAATGTGTCTGTATCAACTTTTCTCGAGTCTTTTGGTACATCCAGGCTAAATTTAATAGATGAAGGGATGCCAATCAGATTATGTTCATTTAATTTTAAATGTTTTTGTTTCAACTTTTCTTGAGTCTTTTGGTACATCCGGGCCAAATTTAATAGATGAAGCCGAAGGGATGCAAATCAGATTATGTTCATTTACTTTTAAATGTGTCTGTTTCAACTCTTCTTAAGGCTTTTGGTATGTCCAGGATAAATTTAATATGTGAAAGGACTCAATTCACATTTATTCAACTAATTATAAAAAAGCTAACAAAATGTTTACATATGGAAACTTTCAAGTTAGATTTGAAAGGCCTAACTACAAACTCGATCCTGCTTACATTGGGACTATAGATGCTAATTAAAGCGTCATCACCATGTTCAATTAGTTGCTGATGTTTGGCTTAGCATGTTATGCTAGGTGCTAAGCCTATAACTATAACTAGAAATGAGATGAAAGTATCTCTAGCTGTTATAATTAGTGGCAAGTAACTAAGCATTGATATCCCTAGTAATAAGTCTGGATGTGTATGGAAAAAATCTGTCCTTATGTTTACTAATATTGCTTCAATCAGTAAAATGTGAAAGATAATTAGACTACTGTATTTTATTAAGAAGATATAAGAAACAAAGTTCAAGCACAATGCAAGGTCTTCATAAAGAATTTTCATGGTTGGTTGATATGCATGGAAGGTTTTACTAGAATGTTTTTGTTGTGGAAGGTAACAAGTAGTCTTTGATTGCATAGAAACAGAAACAACTTCCAAGTTCAATGCAATGAATTTAAGTGATCAAAAGCCTGGAATTCATTTGCAGGGCAGCCACATTGCAATGGAATGGGGAAGGCTCATTCTTATTTACATCAAGTAGTGCTGTTTATGCTTGCAATGATAATGGATTATGCTTTGAGGTAATCATGTTGTATTTCACTCAAATGTTCATTACTTACTTTTTATTCAAATTGAAATCTATGCGTGCAAGATGTCAACTATTGAAATCAAAATGATTTTTGTGATGTTTCCACAGTATATCAAATTCTGTTATGATTTATTGGGATTTAATTGTGTAGTTTTGCGTCAAACTTCTTTGATCCATATTTCACAAGTAGTGGTTTCCAAGAATCCATCTCTCATGACCATGAATGGTCGATCTCCACTGAACATGCAATTGTTGAAACTACACTATTAATTCCCAATAAATCATCACATAAATTGAGATGATTTGTTTGGTACATAATATACAAAAACAATTATTCTTTGAGCTAGTAATGTTGTGTTCTACTCAAACTTTCTTAACTTTTATATTCAAAACTGAAATTTAAGTTTGCAAGATGTCAAATACTGGGACCAAGATGATTTTCATGTAACTGATTCTATGATGATTTATTGGGATTTAATTGTGTAGCTCTGAGTCAATCTTCATTGACCCATATTTCATGAGTAGTGGTTTCCAAGGACCCATCTCTCATGGCCATGAATGCTCCACTTAGCATGCATTGCTTGAAACTACACAATTTCCCAATAAATAATCACATGAATTGAGATGATATGTTTGGTACATAATATACAATTTTTTTCGAGTAACTTGGAATTTCTATTTGAGAAAAGTTTAATTTTTTCCCCTTTCTACAGACTTGTTTGTTTTGTGTGGCCTTGAAAATTATAAATGTTACTTGCATTTTGATTTAATAAAGGAAATTTTTTAGACCCAACCCTTTAGAAGCTTCTTGTATTTTAGGTTGTTTGTGCTTTGTTTTAGGATCATAGCCATTTAGATATAGACACTTGGATTGCAACTCTGACCTATGTTTACGAATTTATGAAGACTTGTATTCCTTAATGGATGATGTTTTCTGTTAATTTTTAGGAAGTCAGTTATCCCACCCGCCTCTTGAACCTTTCTTGATTGTTACAAAGGAAAAATATATTACATTTAAAATATCAGGACATATACAAAGTGATCATCGAGAGAGCTTGTTGGAAGCCAGATTGCAGAAGCCTTTGAATCCTCGTCTTACTTGGGACCAGCCAAACTGTACCCATTAATCCTGTACAGAAATGACCACCTACCGTGTGGAAGATTTGAAAGGAAGCAAGGTACACAAGAATGCTTCCTATACTAATATTATGAGGAGAGTGTTGTGTAAATTTCAATCTTTTAGCAATTATAGAAAGCAGACACACATTTAAACATAAAATAAACAATATATATCATAACACATGTACGTGGGGAAACCCTTTCGGGAGAAAAACTCACATTCCAAAACAGCTCAATATATTATTTAGTATACCATAATTACAATACACTTCCAAAGCAAGCTTTCACATGAATATCACCAACTAGAGATCTGGAGGAATTTTTACAACTTAATAGTATTTATAAACTCTACACACAATCTCTATCTCAAGCACCTAATATATAGGAGATACAAAACCCAAAACCATCAAATGGTAATTAAAAATCCATGAACTAAAACCACCCAAAAGTGTCACCTAAATTATCCCAAATCATAGATTCCTTATGATGTGTCATACCACATATCGTAAGTTGGTCAATAGGTGTAACTCCCATTTACAACGCTTTTATGTGTCCAACGTTTTACATTTCCTATGCAAACTTCTGCAGGCCATAACTTCTGGTTTCATGGGCAGCTTGGGCCCCTTTTTAAAAAATATTGAAGTACTTAAAGAGATCTATGCAACAAGCACTCCTTTAGGTGGTGTTGAACAATCAAGAATATTTATTTTGGCCAAAAACCAATTTTGTAGCCCAAAAATCCTAAGTTACCAATTCGTTTTTGGATTCGGGTACGGGTACGCGAATCCGGTACGGGATTCGGCAAAATTTTTTTTTTGGATTTGGGTACGGCTTGGGTACGGCAATACAAAAAACATATAAAAATCAGAAATATATACATATTTGCAGTAGTAATTAAGTTCAGAATACACCATATACCATGATGTCCATGTATTCAAACAATAGTCTGCATTCGTCTGGTGCACTAGCAGTAGCAGTAGCTACCACTCTCACGATCGCTGCTTCAGGCTCATACTCATCATCAATATCAAGTGCAGCTAAGTGACTTGTGGAAGCATCCAAGTCAAGCTGCTCTGGCTCAATATCCCACCTCCTTGTGTCTCCTTCTTTGTAGGAAGTTTGCTTGTGTGTAAGGAGGCGCAAGTTTGAATGCACATACACCAAGTCCTCTGCCTTTTTTGAATGCAGCCTATTGCGTTTTATTGAGTGGATGAAGGAGTATGTGCTCCAATTCCTCTCTGATGAAGATGAATTAGCAACCTATTAAGAGTCAAGACCAAATTAAATAGTTAAGAGTTACAAAATTTAACTAAACAAAATTATTAATTAATATAAAATTATAAATTAAAATTAAAATTACAAACTATAAAACTTACTTGGGATAAGATTTTTATTGCAATTGGTTGGATGTTCATGTATTCTTGCCCATGGAAATACCACCAACTATGACCATCTACCCTGTATTTGTCT
Source organism: Sequoia sempervirens (assembly GCA_007258455.2). Taxonomy (NCBI): domain Eukaryota; kingdom Viridiplantae; phylum Streptophyta; class Pinopsida; order Cupressales; family Cupressaceae; genus Sequoia; species Sequoia sempervirens. Next base: position 377,695 of record VDFB02382991.1, read on the forward strand.
CGAAGAGCATCAAGATTCTGAGCAACACTACCGGAGCATGCAAAAGCCATGAACTCAGCCCTCACTCGATCACGTTGGTCACGATCAGTGAAGAGTCTCCGAATTGCTGCCTTGTAACCTTGAGCCACTTCAACATCCCTATATGGAGCAACTCTTGATGTAACAGAAAGAAGCTCAGGACTATAATATTTGGGACTCAATGCAAAAGCAAGAAGATGCAATGGAGTGGTCATTTTGTTCCATCTATCAACCATGATTTCCTGTAGCTCTTTGAAGAACTTTTCATCAGGATCTTCCTCTTTTGCATTGATGATGGTTTTCATCTTCTCAATCATTGAGTCGATACCATCATATACTTCTCCCAAACAAGGTCTATCCATGTCTGTGTAACGGATCATGCTCAGTATAGGCTCAGTGAAACTGACCAGGTACTCAACACGATCCCACCAACAATCATCTAGTATCCTTTGCCTGATCCTATTTGCCCTTTCACTGCTAGATTGCTTCCATATGGCCCAATTAGGGCTGATTACCATGGCACAAAGTGCCTCACGAACCTTTATAAGTCGTCTCAACACAATTGTGTTGGAGGCAAAACGGGTCTCTGCAACCTGTTTGGAAATCAAAATTAAAATTAAAATGTAATTTAAATTTACAAAATCAAAATTTAAAATTAAAAGAAAACTAAAAATTTAAGAATATTGAGAATTTCAATTAACTTACCTTCAACAATTCCAATTTTGAGAATTGTCTAAATATTCCTTGTGTCATATGGTGGTTGGTGACAAACATCTGGATGTCTTCGCCCTCAGCATACACCTGTTTGATCCACTCAATTTTGGATCCAATTTTTTGTAGCATTAGATTGAGGGAGTGGACAGCACAAGGTGTCCAAAAAATGTGTGGATACTTCTCCTCAATCAATAACCCAGCAGCCCTACAATTTCTGGCATTGTCGGTTATAACTTGCACAACATTTTGATGGCCCACATCTTCAATGGCTTGGCAAAGGATGTTAGCAATAAATGGACCATCTTTCACCTGTCCCTCACAATCCACTGCTCTCAAAAACATTGCCCCTTTAGGGGACACGGCAATAACATTGATCAATGGGCGATTTTTTGCATCTTTCCATCCATCAGAAACGATGGTCACCCCTGTTTCAATCCATGAATCCCTTATGGGCTTCAAAGAGTCTGCTACATGTTTCACCTCTTTCTCCAATAAGGTGCAACGCACCTTCTCAAAACTTGGGCCCTTATACCCCTTTGGAGCCTCATTAATAGATTTCACCATTTTTTGCCAATATGGTGAACGAACAACGTTGAATGCCAATCCATTGGCATAGACACATCTTGCTATGTCTTGATCAGCAATCTCTCTTGCCTCATTCTGAAATGAAACTTCCAACGGTCCCTTAGATCTTTTATTTGATGAGGGCACGGTTTGCTCTTGAGGGATGTTCATAAATGGATGGCTTTCTGTAGGTGGAATATAAGTAGGTGGTGTAGGGGGTTTCATGGATTGAGATCCTTTCTTCAAAGGATGGTTTTTTTTAACACTAGTAGCTTTTTGATCTGCTTTTTCTTGCTCAGCAATATATTTCAACACTATGTCATCTGCAAGGCCTTTGCCATCACCTTCTGGAGGTCCCGGACAAGGTTTGATGCCAATATCAGGGATACTACACAAGTGGGCTTTCACTCGACTGTATGAGCTCGTGTATTGAACTTTGCAATGACCACAAATCCAAACAAATACTCCACCACCTGGACATTGTTGAACCATTTCTACATATTTCCAAAGGGGAGAGGTTGCACTTATTTTGAAACGAGATTGGCCTGAATTAGAAGCAGATGCCATTGTAATACCTAAGGGCCAGGGCACAATAGATTGAAATAATTTTGGTATTGAAATTTGAAACTAAAAAGCTTAAAAGAATGAGAACAATCAACAAAAGTTATAGTAATACAATAAAAACAAAACTAAATAGTTCATTTGTTAAACAGAAACTTAAAAAAAATGTAAAAAAAAAATCAAAAAATTTCAAAGAAACCTACCTTTTTTGAACAAATCTTGCTCTACAGTCTTCTTGAATCTTGGAAAACACTTGCAAGTGCTTAGGAATAGCACAGCAATCAACCTTGAACCACCAACGATCAGCCTTCAACTCTGTTCGAGCTTGTGCAAGCAAAAGAGCAAGTTCAGCAATGGAGGCAAAAAAATTCGTTTTTCTTTCACAAATTGTTAAAATGAAGTTGTTTTTACCTTTTTAGTGTGTTTGGAGGTCGAAATTAGGGTTGCAATGAATATTTTAATGTTTAGAAGTCAACATAAGGTCAAACAAATAATAAAAAATGATTAAAAAAAGACGTTTTTTTTTTTTGGACTGGGCTTTTGACGCGAAATTCGGCTCGGATTCGGCTCGGATTCTTCATGCCGAATCCTGGAAGAATCCGCAGTGAGTTGAAGAATCTGATACGTATCCGCAGGCCAAAAACCGAATCCTGGACGAATTCGTACCGTACCGTACCGTACCCGAATCGTACCGTATCGTATCCGGAGGCTAAGTATGGCGAATCGGTAACTTAGCAAAAATCGAGTTTTTCCATTTTATATCTTAAAATCACATTTTTTGTAATTTTAACATTAGGAGCAAGGTTGAGCACCTTTCCCAACATTCTCACACTTGTCGAACAACTTGCAAGAGCAAAGGGAGTATCAACACCCGGTTTTGTCAGTGCATCTACAACATTCTTAAAATTGTTAGCTTTTTTCAACATCATCCTCCCATCCTCTACCATATCTCGAACAAAATGTATTGAACATCAGTATGCTTCATCCTTGCATGAAAGGTTGGGTTCTTTGCCAAACATATGACACTCTGACTATCACAATGAACTGTAATGACTCCTGCCTCTAGCCCAATATTTGAACACATTCTCTTAAGCCAAATGGTTTCCTTACTAGCATGAGGTGCTGCCATGTATTTTGCTTCTATAGTGGACAAAGTGACTATAGCTTGTCATTTACTTATCCGACTAATTGCATGAAAATGTATGCATTGGTGAATTTTCTACTGTTGATATCTCCAGGCCAATTTGAATCCACAAATTCATGAATACAAACTAAACGTTTGCTCCCAATAGGATAACCATGATAGCATAAGGAATACTCAGAGGTGCCTTACAAATATTTGAAGACCCTCTTCACTGCATCCTAATTTACTCGTCTCATATTAGTCATAGATCAACTAAGAACTTCCATTGCTTGGGCAATGTTGGTCTTCTATAGACCGTAGTATACATCGAGCTCCCAATTATACTAGCATAATGTAAACTACTTATATCCTCCATCTCACCAGGAGAAGTTGGATACTGCTCAACAAATAACTTTGTTCTCATTGTAATAGGAATACACAATGGCTTGCAATTTGTTATGTTAAAAATCTCCAACATTGAGTTTGCATACTTACTTTGGCCTAACCAAAGTTTTTTGTGCACTCTATTTTTTTGATCTCCATCCCCAAGATGTACCGGGCTGCCCCTTAAGTCCTCCAACTCAAACTATGCTAAAAGTTGAGGCATCAAATCACAAATCAAACCCTTTCCATCATTGAAAAATAACATATCATTAACATATAACACAATAATGAGAATACAATCACCATCCATCTTATAGTAGATGCAATAGTTTGATTTGGATCTTAGACATCCCAACTTAACACAAAATAATCAAACTTTTGGTTCTACATCTTAGGAGATTACTTAAGACTATTGTACAGATTTCTTCAACTTACAAACCAAACGTTCTCTACCTTTCTCAATATAGTGCCCTAGTTGTTTCATATAAATGTCTTCCTCCAAATCACCATGAAGGAATGTTGTCTTCACATCCATTTGTTCAACTTCAAGATCATATGTTGTAGCAAAAGACAATAAAAATCAAATGGATGTCAACTTTGCCATGGGGGGGGAAATCTCAATATGATTTATTCCCTCAACTTGGGAGTAAATCTTCACAATTAATCTTGCCTTTGTACTTCTCAACATTGCTATCAGATTTTACTTTTCTTTTGAACACCCATTTGCATCCAATAAGCTTTCGTCCATTAGGTAAAGGTACTAGGTCCCATGTGTTATTTTTCTTCAAAGTAGCCATCTCCTCATACATGGCCACTTTCCAGGACTTTACATCATTTGTACCCATTGCCTCCTTTACAGTCCTAGGCTCATCATTGTTAGTAATCAAAGGAAAAATACATCTCCAATAAGAGAGAGTATATCAATTTGGTTTTTGTCTTTTCTGAGTGGACCTCCTCAATGACTTAGGTGGAGGTTCTATTTCTTCTTTGGAAATCTTTGGACTATCAAAACTCTCTTCCTTTGTAGGTCCTTCGTGGGCTTTTGATTCAATCTTCTCGGGTTTTGGGGTTAGTCGAACCATATATTCAGCTCCATCTTTCTCTAGTTGCAATATTGTGGAAGAAGACTTAATTTCTCTAGAGATAACACTTTTGCTATACAAATTTATTTCAACCAAAGGGTCCCAAAGCTTGTATCCTTTCACATCAACACCATACCCAGTGAAGATACATTTCACAACCTTGTTCTCCAACTTTGACTGCTTCTCTCTAGGCACATGTGCATATGTTTCACAACCAAAGGCTCGAAGATGTCTCAGTGAGGGATTTTTTTTCGACCACACCTCCATAAGTGTCTTATCCGTAAGAGTTTATATTGGAGACTTGTTAACTAGGTGACAAGCTGTGACAATTGCTTATGCCCAAAACTTTTGTTTCAAGCCGACCCTAAGCATACTCCTAGCTGTCTCGATCAATGTCCTACTTATTCCTTTTGCAACTCCATTCTATTGAAGGGTGTATGGAGTTGTCTTATGTCTTTTCTATCCCATGATCCTTTCTGTTGAACAAAACTCATCACCATTACCAATCCTCAAAATTTTAATTTTCCTACTAGTTCGATTCTCTACAAGAGCCTTAAACTCTTTAACATGATCGAAAACTTCACATATACTTCTAAGGAAATATACTTGTGGCCTACTGTAATCATCGATGAAAGAAACATAATATATAAATTTGGAAATCAAAGGGACATTAATAGGACCAAATACATCTAATGGATTAAATCCAACACACCAAAAGATTTATGAGAACAAGAGTAAAATTGAGCATGGTTTTGTTTTTCATATGCACAATGTTTAGAGAAATCAAATTCAAGATTGCAATCTTTTAACCCCTCAATAAGGTTTTTATTTTTTAGGGTCCTTAAACCCTTCTCACCTATGTGACCTATTGTTTGGTGCCATAACATTGTTTTCTTTGCTGATAACTTAGTCCCCAAGGCATGAATACTCTTAGGTACCTAGAAAGCATGACCATCAAAAGTAGACACAACACACCTCTTTGTTGTTGGTTCCACTAATGAAGGTAAAAATTTTGCAGGTCTTTTTATTGCAAGAACTGAAGAACTATTACACTAAACTGTCCATGCATCTAGCTAAAATAGAGTGCCAATCTGAACACTCTTAGCAAGAACCATAGCTCCTCTAACCATCTTGCACTCTCTACTCGAGAAAACAATTTGCACATCCACATTATTTAGTTTACTTACAAAAAGTAAGTTTTGTTCCAAACTAGGAATATGCAGTACACCATTGATCCCCTCCACTCATCTATCAGGGAATCGAATTAAGACTCTACCACAACCAACAATCTTCATATGAAAATCATCTCCAAGGTAAACCTTCCCACCATCATATTCTTTATATTTGTAAACCAACCTCGATGTTAGGTCATGTGGAAAGAGGCACCAGAGTCTATCAACCACGCACCTTCTGATGCATGAGTAGCCACGATAGCGACAAAAGCGTCACCTTCATCTTGGGACGATCTCTTAGACTTATAATTAGAATCTATCTTTTTTTTTCTTTTTCTCCTGCTTACGATCCCTTCTTAGATGTCCAAACTTTGTCGCAATTCCAATATTTCGCTTTCACTTCCCATGGGATTTGGATCTCCCATGTGATTTGGATCTAGTCTTATCTTACTTTTCATCTTTATGCTTACCTCTTCCTTTCAATCTTCTATGAATTGCTAGGGCTTCCTTAGCCAACTTTGAACTCTTCCTCATCTCTTTAGAAAGAAAAGATGCAACCACTTTGTCCATTTTGAACTTGGTGGTAGTGCTTCCAATGGCCATAACAAGGTGGTCCCATGAATCTAACAAAGAACACAACAAAGTCATACATCGATTCTCCTTCTCCATTTTCACTTCCATGGAGTGCAACTAGGTAACTACCATGTCGAAGGCATTTAGATGTTTGGCCACAAACACACCATCCTCCATTCTGAGGGTATATAGCTTCTTTCTTAGGAAAAGCTTATTCACCAGGGGTTTAGCTTGATAAGTTTCTCTAAGATTCTTTCTAAGGTTCGTTGTGGTAATCTCTTCATGCACATTCAACAACATTGAACCAGCCAAACTAAATCTAATAAGACCCTTTTCTTTTCTATCCATCCTGTCCTAGTCTTTTTGTGATGTAGCTATAGGTTTGGATCTAGATTCTACAACCCATAGATCTCAGTCTACGAGCACATTTTCCATCTTGAGCTTTCACAACTCGAAGTTTGTCTTTGAGAACTTCTCCATCTCTATCCTTGATGTGCTTGCCATGTCTTCTTGCAATAAGATCAAAAACCTCTTTACGCAAACTTCCACTCAAATGAAGATTAGCACAAAAGGTCTTCTACTCAACACCCAAAATTTGAGATGATTAGGCTCTGATACCAAATGAAAGGAAGCAAGGTACACGGAAACACTTCCTACACTAATATTCTAAGGAGAGTGTTGTGCAATGTCATGCCCCTGTCAAATAAACAAACAGATCACAATATTTAGTTGAATCGCAACACTTTAAGTCTAGGAAAATAAAGTAAACATGGACAGTGATTCTAATAAGGGGATCGATTAAGATTATGAGAATAAACAAGGGCAGTGATTTCTTTGAATTAAAGATATTTAATTAAAATTAAATTAAGAGGATTTTAGGCCAACAATTAAGAGGAATAGTTGTGACTCTTCCAAAAAGGCAGAAATAATGAAGAGGTTTGACTCCCTCAAACTTGAAGATATAAGAGGGAGAGTATTTCATTTGAGAGGGACATCCATAACATCATTCAATCAATCAATTAAGAATAAATATGATGTGACTCCTTTTAATGTGAAAGATTGTGACTCTTAATGTGAAAAGTTGTGACTCCCTCAATAATAATATAGAAAAGGGAGATCAGTTCTTTGTGGAGAAATCATCAAGTTGGAAAAAGAAAGATAAGAATAAGAAATATAAGGCAATCTCTTTGGAAAAGAGATTGAGAACAGCCATTGATAATATTCTGAAAATAATTGGTGACAGCCATTTAAGAGAAAATCTATCATTTCTTCAAAGAGGTATTTATTTACAAATATTCTAGCAAATTCCATGAGGAATCATATCTTGAATTTATGAACTGTCTTGCAAATAGGAAGGCTGTTCAGCCTTTCAAGTTCACAAGAGATGAAGGAAGACTAGTCTTCATTCTCTTATCAAGTACACTATCTTGAGATGGAATGGACGGCCAACCTTCCATGCTCTTGGGCTAGGACGTGGAATGGAAGACTGGCCTTCCATGCTCTTGGGCTTGATCAAGCAGGAAGGCTCGCCTCCAAGGTGGACTGTGGGATGGAAGGGTGGCCCACCTTCTATGCTCTCGCAATACAAGGACGACCAGCCTTGAGATTGCCGTTTGCAAGCATTTCCAATAAATTCATGTTGTGATTTGCTATGAGGAATATGCTGTGAACTAAACATTAATGATGCTATAAATTATTGATCTAAATATTATGATGTTTTAGCTATATGATTTATTGATCTCAATGTTATAATGTTTTATGCATGGATTTGAATATTATCATTAAGTTGATACTTGTTACTACTAATATCAGTTTTTAGTGATTAATATTGTTTTGCAAGGCCTAAAATTAGGAATTTCCAAAGTAGGGACATTGCATGCAAATTTCAATCTTTTAATGATTACAAAAGTAGAAACACATTTAACTATAAAATAAACAATATATACCATAACACAGGTATTATGTGGGAAAAACCCTTTTAGGAGAAAAACCTTTTACTCCAAAGCAATTCAATCTATTATTCAGTAAACTATAGGTACAATACACTTGTAGAGCAAGCTTTCATTATTGAGGACATTTTTATTTTCCCTTCAATTTTAACCCAACTGGCTGCTTTCTGTCTTGATGCTAGTCCTATTATTGAGGACATTTTTATTTTCCCTTCAATTTTCATCTCAGTTTTTGTTTTTTCATTCTGGTTTAGGTCCTAGTTTCACCAACCGTCTGTCTTAACATCACAGCATTTTAATAGACATGATTTGCAGCACAGATAAAATGCATTTTTGAACTACTATTAGACCATGAGTTCCATGACATGAAAAAACAGATAATTGAGAAGGTCCAGGGAATGAAATGAAAACACCTAAAATCATGCATGGAACAGACAGTTCCTTAGTTATGTGAATGATTGAAATCATGCTTTTGTGATCTCTAAATCAGTAGCCGACCTGTTAAAAGTTTAGTGCAATTAAGAGCATGGATTGCAATTTTGCTTTACTTGATGAAGCACAATTTGCATAAGCTAAGTCCTTTTTTTGTACTGTAGTGGGTGATCTCCTGATTTTAATATTAATCTGCTATTAATAGCATGAATTATCTCAATGCATGTTGTTGTATGCTTTCCTTGCATGTTTTATGAATCTCTAATATCTTTTGCCTGTACTTGTCATGCTATTTATTCTGAATTGTATTCATCACTACATGAATGCTAGGTGGAAAAACATTAATTTTAGCTTCTTACTTTGCTATGTGACATCTATAGGATTCCCCTACAGTGCCGATTGGGAGCAGTCCTCGCACAGATGTTCTTTTGAAAGCAGAGAATGAAGTGCTGAAAGTTGGTGGTAGTGTTGTACGACTGGCAGGGCTTTATATATCCTTATATAACAGCATAACACTCATTGCCCTTTTGAAGTGCGAACGTGATTCATTAATTTTTTTCTTTTGATTTCTTTGACATTGCTGCACACATTTGACAGAGGTGCTCATCTGTATTGCCTGGAGAAGGGAACTATTGAAGCACGTCCAGACCATATTCTTAATCTTATTCACTATGAGGTTTTGTTTTACCTTTCCCAAAAAATCTCTATTGGCTTTGAATGGTATTTGGTGTAGTTAATTTTCTTCAAAACATTTATGCAATTGAGCATGTTTAAACACAATTTTTCTCCTCTTCCAAATGCATCTCTGATAATCCATTTAGGATGTCCAATTATTTGGTGCTATTATCCAAAGGATTTCATCTATTTTGAATCTTTTACCAAATGGGAATTATTATGATACAATTAATGACAGCAGTAGTGTTGTGGATTTGGGTTAACACTTAATAATTTTCTATAGATAGTAAATGAAGTAGTACACTGTAGTTCTCTCATTATTTCCACTTTTTAAAATAATATATTTAATTAGTTTGCTCCTAATTCAGATTTGAACCCGAATATCATTCCCTTTCAAAACAAAGTGGTTTATGGCTACGTAACAGAGTTTGCCAGTTTTCATTCAAAAAATTCAAAATCCGGCAAGCATAAATTATAGTGTTATTCTCTATAATATATATACATTGTTTGTGCTTATTGCTCATTTTTAATATGATATTAGAGTCGAGGGTTGTGGGAATAATAGTTTGAAGGAGGTTATATGGATATTTGAAGGTGCTGCGGCCGAGAATCATAGTTTGAAAAGTTGTGTTGAATTTTTTTTTTGAAGGTTGTAGTTGTGTTGTAGGCAGGAAACGCCAGCTAAAGGTTGTGGAAGGGCATAGACACAAAAGAAAATTGTGGGCTAAAGTAGAACATCTTTACAGGTTGCATGACAGCTAGGCCTAAACATGAAAGTTTGTGGAGGTTTGTGGATTTGCATTGCAATTATTACCATTTGTGAATGATAGCTAGGGCATGTGGGTAATGCTAAAAAATTGTGGTTATTATTTTATCTATATTCAATAATTTGTTTTAAGCTCTACAAGTTTTATGAGAAGTTTTTCCAATATTTTTTCTAGGGTCTGAATTTTTTTGGGAAATGGTTAATATCTAGGGTATTCTTATTTGGGAATGGAAATTCCATTAATAAAATAGTCTGGCCTCAACTTCCACACCTGGAAAGTTAAAGTCTAGATGCAACTGATGAACAAGACCCAATGGGGAATAGTAAATGGGAATAAGAAACCATCTATAGATGCAAATAAGTTAGTGAATTGACGGAGTGGAGATGATAAAGCCAAAGCCATTATTGGTCTTTCTCTCTTCAATTTTGAGTTACTTCATGTGGATTTGGAAAAAAACAACCAAGGAAATTTGGGATAATTTCAATAAATTGATAATGCAAAGTTTTCTCTAAAGCTTCAACTATTCAGATTCAAGATGGATGAAAAAATCGCAGTCTAGCCATATAAGTAATCCAAGATCTCTAATTAGATAGCGAGTAGAAGTTAATGCTATGATAGATGACGAGGTTGCAAAAGTGATCTTGTTAAATAGGCTGCCTTCTAAATACAAGAATGCTATTTTTACTCTTCATTAGATACCTTCTCAAATTCTAGAAGATATGATTTTAGCTCTCTTAGTTGAAGAAAAGAGAACAAGTGTAGAAGATACAAAAGGTGATCCTCAATGTGAGAGTGCATTATACTCAAAGAAGCAATCATAGAAGATTAGAAAAAAACATTGGGGAGATTGAATGTTACTATTGCAAGAAAATCAGTCACACAGCTTGGAATTGTACAATGGAGCCAATGATATTCTCAAGTAAAGGCTCAAGAGTCAAGACAAACCAAATGAAGGTAATATAGCCATTGTTGAAGATCCACTAGACGCTTACAATGGTGAAGAGTATTAGAACTATAGTAAGTTCCTAGTTTAATGCTCATATCTGTAAATCTGTAATGGCACTTGTCGTGCCTATTTTAATGCGATAGTTTCGTTTAGTTTGCCTATAATCACGTCTCCGTGATTATAGCCTCTTTGTTTGCTTTTGTCTCTTTCAGTTACGTTCTGTTATCTCCCTAATTTGTAGGGTATGTAAATCTTATAAGAGCAAGGCTCTTCTTGATCAATAATTAATCTGATAATTTATGCATTATGGTATCAGAGCTCGGGTTCGAGCCTGGGTAGTTAATATTTTTTTGGAGGGTTTGAAATTCGTGATTTCTTCTTTTGAAGATTTTTGTATTTTTTAAGAGGAAAAATCGTGTGGGTTTTGGAGGTGATTCGAAAATCGCATTTTTTTTTTGTGCTTCCTGAAAGCAAAACGTGACATCTGTGAAGGGTTTTTGAGTGTTTGTGGGCGTCTGAAGTTTCTAAGCCGCGTGCAAGGGTTTCTGATAGTTTTTTCCTCTTTTGGGCGACACATTTTGGGGTGATTTTGTTCTTTTCTGAGCTGCGTGCTTTATGAGGAGCTTCTGGCCGGCGCGACTTTCATTTTGGACGCGGATTTTGTGCATTTTCGTGGCACGCGACTTCAGATGTGGGCTACGCCATTTTCAGGGATTTTTCTGCTTGCGCATGCTTCAAAATGTATTTCTGGGCAAATTTTTTTTCGCCTTTCATGAGCCGCGATCTATAGTTTCTTTCTCTAATATTTATGGGGCCGCGATTTGTGCGTATTTCTGCTTGTTTTTGAAAGGTTTTCTGGGTCGCGTTTTTTATGCAGTTTGTTTTTGGCGCGATTTTTAGAGGTTTTCATTTTGCTAGCTAGGGTTTTGCAGAAAACCTTCGGATTTTATGCTGGAATTAATTTTTTAATTGCAGATTCTTGGTGGCTTTTTTTTTATATTTTCTGGATTGTCTCTATTTTTGTTTGGGTACTTCGAGATTCGTACCTTGGGATCCGTGCTTTGAAATTTGTGCCAAGTTCGTGTGATTTCATGGCAGCTTGAAAATTTCTTTCAGCCAGTTTTGATAGAAATTCTGGGAAAAATAAAATTTCTATATAGAGTTTTCAAAAATTTTATCTTCAAAAATTTAAAGAGTTTTGGATTACCTCGTTTTTCGTGCTTTGGAAAACGGGAGGGATGGCGACTTTGTCCAATATTATGTTGGAAAGTTCGCAAAGGTTCAATGGAAAGAACTACAACACGTGGAAGCAGAGGATGCTTACCATCTTTGAGTACCAGTGTTTGGATGCGCTTGTTCTAGGTACAGAAGTTCGTCCCACTGCTGCTGGGAAGGATCAGGACAAGTATGATGGAAGTAATCGAGAGGCAGTCATGCTTCTTAAATTATCTATCGCCGATGACATGTTACCAGAAATACCTTCTGGTAAATCAGCTGTGGAGATTTGGAAGCATTTGAAAGATCTTCATGAGACCTCAGACAAAGGAAGGGCTTTCTTTCTGAAGAATATGCGCTTTTCTATTATGATGGATGACCAAGTGTCTTTGCAGGAGCACTTGATGAAAGTAAAAAATATTCGCGATCAATTGGAGGCCATTGGTCATAAGGTAGAAGAGGAGGATATGGTGGTAATCACTTTGAAAAGTTTGCCACGTTCCTACGAGCACTTCATCGAAACGCTCAACATTACATCCACCAATGTTGACTTGAAGTTTGATGAGATGTGCAACAAGCTTTTGCAGCAGGATTGGTGGAAGAAGCAGTTTGGGAGCAGCAGTGAGTCTCCAAGTGTTGAACAAGCATTTACTGCCAAGGACATTGGCAAAGGCAAGTTCACTAAGCAGAAAGGACGAGGCGATTCGGAGGAGGGCTCCAAGAAGTCTTTTACTTGCCATTACTGTGGGAAGATTGGTCATATACAAAGATATTGCAGAAAGCGGTTGGCTGATGAGAAGTCCAACCAGGAAGCATCTCAGCAAAGTGCTCACGTAGTGGAGCAAACTGAGTAGAAGCAGAAGGAGTTTGGACACTTTGCATTTTGATGACCAGCACAATATGGGTAGACTTAGTTTTTCTTTAGTTGAGAGATTGAGCATTAAGGGAGGGTATTAGAACTATAGTAAGTTCCTAGTTTAATGCTCATATCTGTAAATCTGTAATGGCACTTGTTGTGCCTATTTTAATGCTTTAGTTTCGTTTAGTTTGCCTATAATCACGTCTCCGTGATTATAGCCTCTTTGTTTGCTTTTGTCTCTTTCAGTTACGTTCTGTTATCTCCCTAATTTGTAGGGTATGTAAATCTTATAAGAGCAAGGCTCTTCTTGATCAATAATTAATCTGATAATTTATGCAATAAAGAGTTCATTGATGAAGAATATATATTTTAAGAAATCTACACTTTGAAAATAGGGAGGGATCTAGTGTCGATGAAGCTTAGCATGGATGGCTGCCTAGTTAGTTCAGGAGTTTGTGAATCTTGCGAATTATATCCTTACAAAGGTCATTAGACAACTTGATGGAGCACTATGAATGCATTTCAACATTGATGGTTGTCCATTATTTTGGGATATGTGTGGTTCTGGAGTTTGGGGAGGTGGAATTTGGGAGAGTTGAATTCAGGAGCTACCCCTTTATGAGAGTCACGAGACAGCTTGGTGGAGTTCTATCTAGTCCAATAATTGTTTTCAAAGAAAAGCTTTTGAAGACCATGTGGTTCTGTTTTCATTTTTTGTTAGTGTGTTTTGTCTTTTGTTAGTATGTTTTTCTTTTAGTATAGTAAGCCTTGAGAGGGGTGTTAGAATATAAGGCTTATCTTTTGTAATAAAGTAACCATAGTGACCTAGTGGTGTGTAATAATGCGAGCTATAATTAGTATTTAGAATCTTGGATGATTGTCGTGTCTATTTAGTGTCAGTTACATCTCTCAAACTCTAATATAAAGAGACAAACCTCTTTGTAATAGACACTCCATTATTTAATAATATTATATTGTGTTTTTGTTTGTGTACTTTGTTCTTATTTCTCATTTTTGATAGCAACTTCTATTGTGCTGCTGTACTGCCATTTGTTTGCAGAGAAATCCATGTGCATTCAACACTATCTTTCTGATCTTCTTCTCTCTCCAATCTTGTAATTTTGTGTGGCCATTCCATCACCGTGCATGGGCCTGTGAGTTGAGTTGTGACTCCTGTTGGCTGCATTCCTTTCAGTTTCAGCATCAGGCTTTTCAGCCTTGAGAATTTAAGGTAGCTAAAATTTTTTACTAGCTGTTTTTCAAAAGTCTTGAGCCTCTGAGAGTGAGTTGTGGTTGAATTGATGCTTAATATTTCAGCAACAGCTCATCAAAATCATCCTGTTATATTATTAGTAGATATTGTTAGAAACCAAGATCAGATTTGCAAACCGAAAAGACCTTCCACAGAAGAGAAAATCAGAAAAAGCAGAGAGGTTGCAAGAAGATGTGCGACATAATATTATTCGAGAATTCAATAATTACATGATAATGATTTGCTTTATAAAAGCAAAGACGCATAAACCTAATCTTATCTTGAGCAACAAGATAGCTCAAAAGATAAAGATAAGAACCTGAAACTTAGGAATAAAATATGCCTAAGTAAACTTATGCAAAGTGTAATTAAATATTAATTACACCAACACCCCCCCATAAGTGCAACTTAGGGAAAAGCAAAATTATTATGCAAAGATGAGTCCCAGCAACAACGCCTGATCAGGTACTCGTACAAATGCAAAGATGAGGTAGAGAAGGAAAACCCAGTGGGACAAAACCCCCCTACAATGAGATGATTGCTGCAAAGAAGCATTGGAAGAACACTGTGGAGTAACACTGGAACCTGATTCTGGCAAGCAAGGAAAGATATTTCTGTTTACTACCGAAACCAGATGAGAGTCACTGATTGACTCAAGGAATCATGATAAAGCAACAGCAGACCCGATGCCATGGAACACTGGGAAACTCACAAACTGGAACAACCCTGGAATCTGTGAAGCAATAGGAGATGAGATGATGACATAATTTGGAACCCGTGTATCTCGATGCCGATGCCAAACCGTGACTGAAACTCTTCCATGGGAAGGAGTACCATGAAGACTCTGGAACATTAACCATAAAAACATGGCCCTCAAACTAAGATGGATCCAATGTGGATCATTAACCATAGGCTCTCAATCTAAAGTGTGAACTGGATGCGAATCTCATATGTGTCAAGCAAGAGCAAAAATGTGGCCAAAAGAACAAGGAGACCAGATAACCCATGTGAGTTGCCAACAAATCAAAATGAAATATGGAGATCAAAGTGCATGCACACTCTAATCGGATTTATTATGCAAGAAACCCCCCTGAATGGAACTTTATCTCAGTTCGTTTATTACAATAACCCAATGATTGTAAAAGGAGAGCATACAAACATGCATAAACAGAAAATAGAAATAGACCTCATTTCTATGTAGAGGACTGAATCAGCTTTCCAATGCTGCAAGAATGACAAAAAATGGAGCACTGAGTCAAAAGATATGCCCTCCGAAGCGAAATCTAAACATTTAACTTCAACTGGAAAAAAATCCCATCAAACAGCAAAATCTCTGAAAACAAACTGCACCATCAGAAAATTGGGCTCGCCAGCTTTCCGGCGATATCTCGTTTCAAAAAATCCGCCTCCGGGATCAAAAGTTATGCCAAAATGAAAAAAACAGCTATATTGGAGCAAATCAGGGTTTTCAAAGGCTAACTGGGGGAAAATTTTCGGCCCCTTCTGCTTTGGCCCTTGGTCTGCCATATGACCACGGGGCGAAGATTTGCAAAAAATAAACCCGCCACCGGGCGGGTGGCGGGCGGGCTGGGCGTTGGTGGCGCCGCTCTACCAAGCGGAGCTCCTAGCCTGGATAGAACCCGGGGCTGGGATGGAGGGTGTTGGCTTTGGGAACCACCGGCGGAAGGAAATCCGGTAGCTGAAAAAAATGCCGGCCGGCAGGGATGCGGACAGGGTGAAAGAAGTGCTGGTGGGAGGAGGATTGTTGGTCGGCGGGAAGAACGAGAAGGCCGACAAAGATGCAGATGGGACGAGCGGCCGGAGAAGGTATTGGTGACGGCAGGGTACGGATGTACCAGAGATACAGTCCGCAGAAAAACAAAACCCCATATAATTTTTTTAATAAAATCCCTCATAAATTTTATATAGCCCAAAACTTTGAATAGCCCCAAAAAGAAAAAGCCGATGCAGAACATAATAAAATAATTAATTTTTTTTATTTTGCAAAAAATTATTGTACCTGTACCTGGCGGGCTGTACGGCCTGTTGGGTAAAATTTTTTTGCCTCACGAACAGCTGACGCCGAAATAGGGCGTGTTATATGTCATTTTTCATCTCTCAGACGCTCTGGATTTGATGGCAAGGTCCGATCTGCTTGAAAACGCACCAGAAGCTTCGCAACTCCCGGATCTAGCAAATCTTCAAACCCTCATAACTCTGGCATAAAATGTTGGATTCAGGCGAAACAAAAGTCGATCTTGACTTTTTCGACAGCCCTGAACTCGGAAATGAGCTTAGATTTCCTCCAACGTGTGCCAAAAGTGACCATGCAATAGCACCCAAATAGAGAGATAAACTCAAGGTATGAAACCCTCGAGGAATCCCGAACGAACTCTGCAGTGAATCTCTCCAAAAATCTGAGAAGGGGCTGCAAACCAAGGCTCTGATACCATGTTAGAAACCAAGATCAGATTTGCAAACCGAAAAGACCTTCCACAGAAGAGAAAATCAGAAAAAGCAGAGAGGTTGCAAGAAGATGTGCAACATAATATTATTCGAGAATTCAATAATTACATGATAATGAATTGCTTTATAAAAGCAAAGACGCATAAACCTAATCTTATCTTGAGCAACAAGATAGCTCAAAAGATAAAGATAAGAACCTAAAACTTAGGAATTAAATATGCCTAAGTAAACTTATGCAAAGTGTAATTAAATATTAATTACACCAACAAATATGCTATAAAGTTTTACATTTTTATGGATTAAGACTTCAAGTTATATTTAATATTTATTATTAATATTTAACATGTTAAAAAATTGAATTGAATATAGTCTAACTGTATATTAATATAGTATAGTTTTTATTTTAGTTCTAGTTTTAAGTTTTAAAAGTTTCATAAGATTTTATTTTAAATTTGAACTTTAACATGAATTTGAATGTTTTTAAAAAACTTGTTAAGCAGAAACATGAATTTATTATTTTTTTTTAGGTATTGGGGCCCTCTACCATGACAAAAAACCAACAGTACCAGAAGGAAAGAACCTTACACAAGGACACTTCTGCTTGAAGAAGCCAAGGGACAAGTCCTCCTAAGAGCTCATATTCAGCCACAAAAGCTAATGAAAAACTAGAAATAAGAGCTGACTACAAA
Organism: Sequoia sempervirens; assembly: GCA_007258455.2. Classification (NCBI taxonomy): domain Eukaryota; kingdom Viridiplantae; phylum Streptophyta; class Pinopsida; order Cupressales; family Cupressaceae; genus Sequoia; species Sequoia sempervirens. Next base: position 395,136 of record VDFB02382991.1, read on the forward strand.
AAACAACCGAAATTCCTTGAAGAGAAGAGGAAATCACAATCAAGAATGAACTGAAGTCACCCTCTTGCTCTTATGGGATATAAGAGCCTCCGTAATCCATGGAAGACCAAACACCAATATAATCTGTTCCTTCCAAATGCAACCTTTTTGTTTATGATTTCCTGTCTCTACAGTTCTTAGCTAAAGTAATAGAAGAGGCCTCCAAAACCAAAGAAGAAGAACCACCTGTCCCCAATTCTGCCTCATGAGCTGAAGTTGCGGCTTGCTATTGAAACTTATCATAATCCAACTCCCCTTCCTCAACCTAATCTGCAAACAATATCTTAGAGCCTTTATGAAAATGTTGTCAATAGGGACTTAGTTTCGAGTAGCAATCTTCTTGATTGCCTTTTCCAAACTTGATTATCTCCCTCTTTTTTTTGGTCCACAATTTGCATTAGACTTCAAATATTTTAATTCTGAAATGGTTAAATGTCTTTCGAGAAAAGATCAATTTCTTCTTCCTCCAAAGGAGCAACTTCAACATCATTAGGAAGAATAATGATTCACGATTCCTTCAATTCAATGAAGGAAAAGCAACATTCCGATCAAATTCACTAACAGATTTATCCAAGCACTATGGCTGCTAAAGAATAATTTGAAATCTTCCTATGCTCAGCCAAAAAGCAGCCATGATTTTCTCCTCACAAAGTCGGAATCTGGTAGCGTATCATAGTAATGCATTTCTACCGCAAAGCTGTCTTAGGAGCTGGCACCTTAGGAGAAAGACATTCAATCCTCTTGTGTCCAAGCTGATTGCACCAAAAACATATGAAAGGCAGTCCCTCATAGTTAATGAAATGAATCCACAGACTGTGATAGGGCAATATTTAGAATTTTAGATAGAATAAAAAAGAGGCTTAGAGATATCTAAACTAACATAGATTTGACAAAATGATTATGAGCTCCGTCCCAATCTGAGTTGAATTTGACAAAATCACTAACCTTCCAGCTAACTATTTTTAACAAAAGATTGCTTATAAAACCCAAAGGAAAATTGTAAAGCCATATCCAAACAGGAACCTTGGAGAAAACCTCATTGTCAGGGTTAAAGAAAGGAGAGCAAGGGCTCAAGAACACACCCACCTCACCAAAAAACTATGGACTGTTGTCCCAAACAAAGTTCCAATTCTCTGAATTCTGAAACAAAACCAGAACAAAGCCCCTGGAAAGCAGAGAAATTGAAAGTGATTTAACATTTATCGAAGTTTAGTCTATCCATCTATCGATTTCTGGAAGCAGAGGTTTCCTGTCCATGAAATGACAGACAATTAAATTTCTGCTCATGTGATTAGAAAAAGGCTCAAAGAACTAATCTAAAAGAAACAGCTCTGGAGTATATGCAAGAAAACTAACTGGAGTATCTTCCAATAAAATCGGAGATTGGAACATTGCAAATTCTCCTCCAAAGCTTCACCTTGCTAACACTGTGGGAACCCACAAGCAAACTGTTTTTGTTGAAATACAAAAGTTGAGGAGAATCCACATCCAAAGGCACCTTAATTAAAACCAGCCAAGAATCTGCATCCAAAAGCACCTTAATTAAAACCAGACAATAAGACTCATCCAATTTCAAAATTTGATCCTTCTAGAATTCCTCAACCCTATGGAGCCCCAAATGTTGATAGAAATCCCATCATGCTTGGAAGAAACTCATTCTCCTTTCACAATCCTGTTTTAGGAATTCAAAAAACCCCTGCACATGACTCCTGCCAAGGAAGGTTTTCACTTAACATAGACACCAGCATTGCCATTGGCTGCAGGATTGCCATCCTTAGAGGCCCCATTGCCATTGCCTGCTCAAGAAGTCTCTGCAGTGTCACTGTTTTTTGTCACTCCTGATTTTAACATTTCAATTGTTATAAACATGAACTCATGTTTCAAATATCGATATTTTAGTCAATCTTTTATTTATTTTATTGATTAGATAATCTGATTGCTAATTGTTTCAATGTTAAATTTCTTGTTTAATATCAGCTTTTGTCATATTTTTATATTCTGTAAAATAACCCCTTAGTTTTTTCCCAAAATAAAGCACAACTTGCACCCGTTAGCGTTAGCTCAATGTAATGATAAGCAAACTGGAAGCAACCCTTCACTTTTTGATCACCCAGATCCCGGAGTGGGCAAGATGAGAGCATACGGCATAAGGGGATCCAAAAACAATATCAATACTGGAAGTACAAATGAGCTATTGGGGCAAGCCAGCCAATAGAGAAAAGTAAAATACTTGGCGGCAAAGCCAGCCACTTACACTTTTCAGTGGGCTACAGGAAAGTAAAGAAAAGTAAAGTACTTGTCGGCATAGCCAACCACTTTCACTTTTTAGTGGGCAATAAGAAAGTAAAGCAAACTCAACCACTTCTTCAGCGGGAGTGTAATAAAAAATAATTGAAAGTAGGAAGCTGATTAGTACTACTAAATCAGCATTACAATGATTGCCAAATATAGGATAAGATGATAAGAACTACTCAAAATCATAGCCTAATACAATATAGATCAGTCCTTGCAACATAAGAACAATTAGGCAAAAATAAAACAAGCAAGTATCGTGAATACATCAGGGCTGATATAAAGTGGCAGCAGTCTGATTTTCTGGACAGCAAACCTGATACACCAAGCAGCACCTCATCAAAAACTCATATCTCCCAAACTACTCATCAGAATGACCTCAAATCAGTGGCAAATGACCAAGCAGGCCTAGGCGTCCAAACTTCAATTGCTAAACACCCCGAAATTGGCACCAACATCTAATCACAGATCCCAAGGCACCTCCAGAAGTGGTACACCCTCTCTAGGAAGGTTGACCTTGTCTGCAAACTCACAAGCACCTTCAAAAATGACCAAAATCAGCAGGATGGGTCACCCAAGTATGGAAGAGGCATAGAAACAGTACCCACAAAATTATCTCACCTCCTCAGATCAGTACAAGCAAAAGCGTGCATCATCCATACACAAACCAATAGCTTGAAAACTGATAAAATCACTCCGAAATGCTCACCAAATAGAAAACTAACTCACACCCACACCAAAATGTTAGAAAACATCAAAGCCCACAAGAACTGAAAGCTTGAAAGAAGCCATCACCAATGAACGCTCTATTGCAACCTTTGAATGAAGAAGCATCCACTATTCAGTTAGGAGTTGTCTTGCAAACTCGAAACTGAAGAAAGCTTGGAGGGGTATCGTCCTCAAAGCCCAAGAGTTTGAAATAAATTAGCACTGCATTATAATAAATTGTATAACCAAAATGAGAGGGAGAGAGGCTTATTTATAAGCCCAAGACCTAGAAGTTTAAACCCAAATTCCCTCCAAAAAGGGAGGCCACATTCCTAGGACAAATATAATATTCATTTTAAAGCTTTTGACTTGTCAAACTAGGCGTCCACTTTATCAAGCATCAAATTATCTTTTAAATTTGCAAATATCTCCAACTTTGGCATCCAAGACATGAGTCCACATTTTAAAAATAACTTAAGTCATGTTGCCTAGGCATGGGATCCAAAAAACAACATTAAAATATAACATAACTGTAATGTCCCCATTTTGCGAGCATCAGAGTTTGTAAGGATTAGCCTATCATTTGACCCTCGTAGGCTGACAAATGTGATGAGAGGGTCTTCCTTGGCAGTTATCCAAAGTTTCAGGACCTTACTCCTCCAATTGATTCAGGTTTGGACCTTTGTAGGGATTCACAGAGTGATATTCAGACACTTACTATTTATAGTAAGTCAGGCCGACAGGGGTTACTATTTTTCGCAGGGCACCTGGCTCAGCTAGTCTTCTCAGTTTCGACCCAGTTTGACAGTTTGTTGAGCAAACGAAGAATTACGGAGCATTTAATAATAATTAAATGATTATTATTATGACTTTATATTATAAAGTCACTTTAAGTGAAATATTAAAATATTAATTCTTAATGGCAAATTATAAAGTATTTAATACTTTATATTAAAGGAGCATTATTATTATTAAATGAGTATTTGTTACTCATTTAATATGGACGTCATTTATTAATTATTTGCCTAAGTCTCTAAAAGGGCGAATTATTATATTATTAAATGCAATTAAGTTGATTTTTTGAAAAGGGTCGAACTTTTGAGGAAAAAGATATATATTTCTCTTCAAGACAAATCGAACTCATTATTGATGATCATTTGAATGTCTTTTCTCTCTGAGAACATTTGGAGTTGGAGAAACAAGGGTTTCTGCAATCAGGTTTTGGAGAACGTCAACTCTTCAGAATCAAGCATACTGAGGTTGTGAAAGATCAGCTGAAGCTTGCTAATAGGGTAGCTTTGTTCAGAAGTTACATTCGTGCTTACAGGGGAAAATAAGTAAGGGTTTGAAGAAGAAAATATTAAATCTACAAGAGATCAACTTCCAGCTTCATTCTTATTTCTCAGGCTATTGTATCTCCAGCCATACCATATCATTTATTACTTGCAGATCGGAATTTTTTGTTAGCTGCTACAGTGGCGTGAACAGTGCCGCGCTACAGTACCCACGCTACAGTGCCACGTGAACAGTACTCATGAATAGTGTCGCGCTACAGTGGTTGCTACAGTGCGCGTGAATAGTAAACACTACAGTACTAAGGTATTTTAGTGGAGTTTATCACAGGGATTTTCAAGGGTTTGATAGATTATTATTAGAACAATAGTATTCCTTTGTGGTTGCTTTTGAGATTACATTTCCAACTTTCAAGCTTCATTCTCAAGCACATGTGAAGCCATTAAAGGCTGTACAACATCCATAGTGCTGGACGTGACCCTTACTGGTGGATTTCAGACACAATACCAACTGCTGCAAATTTTCAGTCTCTCTACAACTTCCAGGTCTGAACAATGAATGTATTTGTTTGATAAATGTTTGATATGTTTAGTATGAACAACATTCTCCAATTCTGGGTGATGTCCTGTTGTACTTTCAGTGCGAACTGCTGTTAAAAATCAGTCATTTCTATGCTCAGAAAAATTATTGTTATAACCCTCTGTAAGCTGCTTTATAGATCTGCACTTGTAACTGATGTTAAGAGTTAATGTTAGTCTTTATTGTTACTGCGATATCTGAACATTATCAAGGAATTAAGGTCCACTGGCAAATCAGAAGTGAAACTCTGTTTTGAAGCATATCTCTATCCAAACATGGATGGAAAAGATAACATTAGTTGGAGTTATAAAGATCATTTGAACAGTGTATGAGGATGTATGTCAACTGTTTGACATAAGGCTTATAGGCTGTATATGCATTTATCACAAGTAGTATCTCATTTATATGCATTTGAAAACACTCAACTTGATTGCATTACATCTAGTAATTCATTTTGATATTAAGGAAGGCATTCTTAAAACATCACTTGTGCATCTATCATCGATTATAAGCACTAGATCAAACTGATAATTCAGACCAGCAAGCTCAAAGTTTGCATTTGAATTGTTTAACAAAATTTCAAGGGAACAAAGAAGGGTTTATGAGTCAGCTCAGGCTAGGCTCATTACAATAACTTAAGTTATTAACCTTTCCTTTTCTGAACTCCAAGAATGTTGGAGAAGCCATTGCCCAAATTGCTTTGCCACGCTGCTAGAAATAGTAATTGAGTGCTAAACTGTTGCCAAACCACATTGTCAGAAATAGCAATTACTAAAAATAGTATATTGCTAAAAATAGTAAGTGACTCCAAACACCATTGGAGCACATTCTGGGTAGCCATCGTAACTTACTAAAAATAGTAGGTCCAAAAATAGTCACTGATGAAAATGCATGTGATAGCCCACCAAAGCTCTCTAAAAACCCTTAAAGACCCAAAAAACATACTTGCAAACTCTTGCAACCAACTCTTGAAAAACCAAAAAGATACCTCCAAGAAAATAGGAAACCTTAGTACTGCCTCCGACTAGCCTACGAGCCTTCGAAATAGGCTAACGATCTCATAAAGGACTAGTGTTGAGAAGGGGACATTATAGTCCTCCCTCCCCAATATTGCTTGTCCTCAAGCAATTGCAAGTTTGGATGCTGCAAAATCTGCTCATCCTCCCAAGTAGCATCCTCGATTGGTAAATTCTTCCACTTCACCAAATACTCTTTGGTAGTCCTCCTCCATAAAGAGCGCTCTTTGAAATCAATGACTGCCACTGGCACCAAAACCAACTGTCCCTCCTCATCCAATGGAGGAAAATCTGAAGAAGCAACAACATTGTGCCCAAACGCCTTCTTGAGGTGTGACACGTGGAAGACATTATGCACCTTGCTACTCGCTGGTAGCTCCAACTCATAAGCCATCTCCCCAACCCTTTTGGTGATCCTAAAAGGCCCATAGAAACGTGGCTTAAGTTTCTCTACTTCACTCTTCTTGAGAGTGGATTGTCTGTAAGGCTGAAGTCTCAAATAGACCATGTCCCCAACCTCAAATGTGCGCTCTATACATTGTTGATCAGCATACAACTTCTGTTGATTCTAGGCATGATGAAGATTGTCCTTCAAGGACTTCAAAATGTCTTGACTCTGCTGCAACATATCCCTCGCTTGAGGGGCTCCAGTATCACCAAAAAGAAAATCAATGAAGCTAGGAGCCTCATACCCATACAGAGCTATGAAAGGAGACATTTTGATGGACATGTGATATGAAGAGTTGTAGCAATACTCTCCCAAATGAAGCCATCTCACCCAAGCCTTCTGCTGTCCTGAAACATAATTCCTGAGATAGCCCTCTAACCACTTGTTCACAATTCTGTTTGCCCATCCGTCTGTGGGTAATAACTAGTGCTTGGAGTGAGCACTATACCACTCAATCTGAAAACTTCCTGCCAAAAAGTACTTAGGAACTTGTCGTCCCTATCATTTACAATGTTCTTGGGCAACCCATGCAATCTGAACACCTCTCTGAAGAACAAATCAGCAACTTGAGCTGCTGTAAATGAGCTGGTAATGGCAAACAGGTGAGAAAACTTCGTCAATCTATCAACAACATAGATGCAATCTCTCCCTTGCACCTTAGGCAACCTAGTGATGAAGTCCATTGAGATACTTTCCCATTTTTGATTGGGAATAGGCAAGGGCTGCAACAAACCAGCTGAAAATGTATGCTTATTTTTGTTCTGTTGGCAGATTGGACATTCCCTAACATAGTGAAGGACCTCATCCTTGAGCCCCTTCCATGAAAATCTCTCACGAATCTGCCTATATGTCTTGAAATACTCTTGATGGCCAGCTAAGGGAATGCCTTGAAATGATTGTAAAACCTTCATTTTGAGCTTAGATTTAGGTACCAAGTAGATCCTACCCTTGTAGTGTATCAAATCATCAACCAACTTGTACCTCTCATCATGCAAAGTGCCATCAACTATACTGGTAGCAAACAGATTCTTGGCATACTCTGCAATAATTTGCTCCTTCCAATCAGCAGTGATCTCAACCAATGAACTCAAGTGTGGCCTTCTTGACAAAGCATTAGCCACAATGTTATTTTTCCCTTTGACATACGATGTCAAAATCGTAAGCTTGGATCTTACTTACCCACTTTTGCTGTCTTTCATTAAGATCCTTTTGATGCATGAAGTGTTTGAGACTATTATGATTAGTCTTCACGATGAACTTGCTCCCCACCAAATACTGCTTGAATTTGTCCAAGGCATGCATAATAGCAAGCATCTCCTTGTCATACATAGAATATGTTTTTTCTACACCTTTCAACTTTTTGCTCTCAAAGACAAAAGGATGCTTGTCTTGCATTAGAACATCATCAACACTTTCTCCAGAAGCATCACACTGCAACTCAAACGGCTTGGAGAAGTCGGGTATGGCCAAAATGGGACATGAACTCATAAGCTCTTTGAATCAATCAAAGGCCTATTGTGCTTTTTTTGACCATGCAAATGCCCTTTTTGGTAAGGTTTGTGAGAGGGGCAACCATCTGAGAATAACCCTTCACAAACCTCTTGTAAAATCCACAAAGCCCCAAAAAACCCTTCAACTAAGAGAGGTTTCCTAGAGGAGGCCAATCCAAGATAGCCTTATTCTTCTCCTAATCAATGCTAACCCCCTTAGAGCTGATCACATGCCCAAGGTAGAGAAGCTCGGTCATTCCAAATTCACTTTTGGACTCCTTAGCAAACAACGATTTTGACTCCAAGATGCTAAGCACTTCCTCCAAGTGCTTAAGATGCTCTTCTCACGATTTAGAGTAGATGAGGATGTCATCGAAGAAGATAAGCACAAACTTCCTCAATTGTTTCTAAACTATCCCGTTCATACAGGACTGGAAGGTCGTGGGAGCATTAGTCAACCCAAAGGGCATGACTAGAAACTCAAAATGCCCAAAGTGGCATCTGAAGGTAGTCTTCTCAATATCTGCTTCTCTCATTTTGATCTAATGGTAGCCTAATCTGAGATCTATCTTAGAAAAGTAGACAACTCCATGTAGCTCATCAATCCTTGGAATAGGATACTAGTTTTTGATTGTCTTTTGATTTAGGGCCCGATAGTCTATGCACATGCACATTGTGCCATCCTTCTTCTTTACTAAAACCATTGCAGAAGTGAAAGGACTCTTGCTTGGGTGAATGTGACCCATGTCCAAGAGTTCGTTGATGGCCTTCTCTATCTCATCTTTTTGCCTCTTTGGGTACTAGTATGGAGTAGTTATGACAGGTTTGGCACCTTCCTCAAACTCAATGACATGCTCAATCCCCCTTTTAGGAGGTCTCCCAAGAGGTATACCACCAACCACCTTACTCCATTTTGTGATCAAGGACTGTATATCAGGTTGGTAATGTCTGTTATCCTCTGCTAGATCGGATGGCATGATCAAACACTCCGCTGCCCACTCAACTTGGTCATGATGAATCAACCTTTCCATCCTTTTGAAAGACGTAATACTAGGGCCTCCATTTGACATCCCTCAAAACCACCTTCTTCCCATTTGATGTGAACTTCAACTCCATAGTTTGTAGATTCAAAGTGATCTCTCCAAGAGATTGCAACCACTAAACACCAAGCATTGCATCAGTATCACCAATGCTCACAACATAGAAGTCATCTTTGACTTCATAGTTACCTAGCTGAATAGACATATTGGAAATCTTGCAAGTACAAGTGATAGTAAAGCCATTAGCCACCATGACTTTGAATCCTTCAAATTCCTTTGTCTTAAGGCCTCTCTTTGCAACTACACCTTCATTAATGAAGTTATGTGTTGCTCCTGTATCAATTAGAGCAACAATTCGCTGCCCTTTTAGCACTCCATGAACTCTGAATGATTCGTTCTTTTGAAAGCTAGAAAGTTGGGCAAATGCACCCCCACTTTTTGGGTCTCCTCCTACCACTTCTGGAGCCTCTTCATCGTCTTTTTCCTCCATATCAGACTGCTGTTCTGAAAAATCAGACGCTGATTCATCAGCAGAATACACCTCCATGTGATGAGAATGGCCTCTTTCAAAGCACTTGTGTATTGGGGCCCATGGTTCCTTACAAGTGAAGCATAATTTCTTCTTTCTGAGCTCATTACAGAGGTCATCATCCATCCAAGAAGGAAACTTCTTGGTTTGATTTGAATCCTTGTGAAAATGCTTCTTATCCCTCTCGTGTGCAAAAGGCTTGGACTGAAATTTTGGCCTTGGAGCAGCCAACTCCATACTCCTAGATTTCCTAATTGCTTCAACAAATGTTAGTGGATCGAAAGCTTTCACCCACCCTTTCAATGGTTCCATTAGTCCCTCTAAAAATAGGATTGCAAACCTTCTTTCGGTGATGTTGGGCACCATCATAGAAAGTCTCTAAAAATCTGAAATGTATGTGTCAAGTGAGCCATGTTGCTTCAATTGTGCAAGCTCCCAAGATTTTACCTCAGAATCCTTGGTGTCAAGTCTCTCAATGAGTTTGTCGGTAAACTCTTCATAGGTAACAATGAGGTTATGGCCAAGAGTGACCAAATTGTGATACCGCCACTCATGGGCAGCCCCATCCAAATGTAAAGTAGTAAACTTGATGGCATCTTGTTCTGGCATTGGCCTCAATGAGAGGTAGTTATCGAGCTTTTGGACCCTTGATCTAGCCAAACACTTATCACTTCCATCGAAATGGGCCAAGGTAACCTTCCCAAGGGCTTGTTGGAAATCCCTTGGAGGCATAGGAGCACGATTCTCATACCTTCACCTTCCTCTTTTCTTCTTTTGATTCATGTATTGGTCCAAAGATAAAATCTCATGGATCTCTACAGGAAGGGAAGCATATTCCATGTAGCTACTCCTTCATCAGGCATCGATACTTCAAGTTCAGCAGGTGGTTCCTCCCTTTGAGTAAAGGTAGGTAGAAGAGGTCTAGGGGCTGATCCTCTTGACACTTTAACATGTTACCAATAAGTCTCCCATTTGGATTCACATTAGAGGCACTTGTTTCAATATTCTAGTTCTTCGAAAGGGGAGTCATGATTTGATTCATTTTGGCCAGCAACTGGGACATCACGTCCATCATAGTATCAAACTTCCTCTCAACTCTAGCATCAACACTCTCCTCTCGAGCTGGTCCCTTCTTTTTTGCCATGTTCTCAACTACTATATTCCGGTTTCTGAGAAATTCTGAAAATGTATCCTCGATGGGAACTGACGGGGTCTGAAACTATTATCTCTTCTGCACTCTGTTGTAGCATCTGGTTTCTCTATCACTCATATAGAACTTTTGTCAACTAAAGCATTGAAAGCACAGGCTGGCAGGATGACCAGCTCTGCTGGCACTGTAAAATACCCCCTTAGTTTTTTCCCAAAATAAAGCACAACTTGCCCCTGTTAGTGTTAGCCCAATGTAATGATAAGCAAACTAGAAGCAACCCTTCACTTTCTGATCACCTAGATCCCGGAGTGGGCAAGGTGAGAGCATATGGTGTAAGGGGATCTAAATACAATATCAATGTTGGAAGTACAAATGAGCTATTGGCGGCAAGCCAACCAATAGAGAAAAGTAAAATACTTGGCAGGAAAGCCAATCGCTTCCACTTTTCAGCAGGCTACAGGAAAGTAAAGAAGTAAAGTACTTGGCGGCATAGCCAGCCACTTACACTTTTCAGTGGGCAACAAGAAAGTAAAGCAAACTCACCACTTATTTAGTGGAAGTGTAATAAAAAATAACTGAAAGTAGGAAGCTGAGTAGTACTACTAAATCAGCGTAACAATGATTGCCAAATACAGGATAAGATGATAAGAACTACTCAAAATCATAGCCTAATAAAATATAGATCAGTCCTTGCAACCTAAGAACAATTAGGCAGCATAAAACAAGCAAGTACTGTGAATATATCAGGTCTGATATAAAGTGACAGCAATCTGATTTTCTGGACAGCGAACCTGATACACCAACCAACACCTCATCAAAAGCTCATATCTCCCAAACTACTCATCGGAATGACCTCAAATCAGTGGCAAATGACCAAGCAGACCTAGGCGTCCAAACTCCAACTGCTAGACACCTCGAAATTGGCACCAACACCCAAGCATGAATCCCAAGGCACCTCCAAAAGTGGTACGGCCTCCCCAGGAAGGTCGACCTTGCCTCAAAATTCACAAGCACCTTCAAAAATAACCAAAATCAGCAGGATGGGTCGCCTAAGTATGGAAGAGGCATAGAAACAGTACCCACAAAATTATCTTGCCTCTTCAAATCAGTGCAAGCAAAATGTGCATCAACCCTACACAAACCAGCAGCTTGAAAATTGATAAAATCACTCGAAAATGATCACCAAACAGAAAACTAACTCACACACACCAAAATGTTAGAAAACATCAAAACCCACAAGAACTGAAAGCTTGAAAGAAGCCATCACCAATGAACACTCTACTGCAACCTCTGAATGAAGAAGCATCCACTATTCAGGTAGGAGTTGTCTTGCAAACTCGAAACTGAAGAAAGCTTAGAGGGGCATCGTCCTCAAAGCCCAAGAGTCTGAAATGAATTAGCACTTCGTTATAATAAAATTGCATAACCAAAATGAGAGGGAGAGAGGCTTATTTATAAGCCCAAGACCTAGAAGTTTAAACCCAAATTCCCTCCAAAAAGGGATGCCACATTCTTGGGACAAATATAATATTCATTTTAAAGCTTTTGACTTGTCAAACTAGGCGCCCACTTTATCAAAGCATCAAATTATCTTTTAAATTTGCAAATATCTTCAACTTTGGCGTCCAAGACATGAGTCCACATTTCTAAATCGATTTAAGTCATGTTGCCTAGACGTGGGGTCCAAAAAGCAACATTAAAATATAACATAAGTTATTAACCTTTCCTTTTCTGAACTCCAAGAATGTTGGAGAAGCCACTGCCAAAACTGCACTGCCACACTGCTAGAAATAGTAACTGAGCATTGAACTGTTGTCAAACCACATTGCTAGAAATAGCACTTACTAAAAATAGTGATTCAAAACACCATTTGAGCACATTTCGAGTAGCTATCGTAACTTACTAAAAATAGTAAGTCCATAAATAGTCACTGATGAAAATGCATGTGATAGCACACCAAAGCTCTTTGAAAACCCAAAAAGACCCAAAAAACATATTGGCAAACTCCTACAACCAACTCCTGAAAAACCAAAAAAATACCTCCAAGAAAATAGGAAACCCTAATATTGCCTCCGACTAGCCTACGGGCCTTTGAAATAGGCTAATAGTCTCAAAAAGGACTAGTGTTGAGAATGGGACATTACATATTCTTTATTTAAAAGAAAATAATAATAAAATGCATATTTATATTTTAAAAACCTAATCACTAAAATTTCCTTATTTTTATCAGCTGATGAACTTGTTCTGAATTCTTCTGTTGTTGAACATGAACACTAACCTAGTCACTTAGATTTATGTTATCTTTTGTTGCCATTGATACACTAGGGAAGCAACTTAACAATATTAAAACTTTTCTAGGTTAAAAATTGAATTGTTCCAATTATATTGGACAAAAGTTGAGAAAGTATTTGCACCATATCTACTTATCACATATTACATTTCTAGGTCATGGGTTTTTGTATTTATGATTTTTTGATAGCGCAAAGTAAAATAGGCGGGACAATGTGTGAGTAAAACATCAAATGGCTTTTTTAAACATCAACAGATCTCTGAAGAAGATTTTCTGATGCAGGTTGATGGCAAAAATGGAACCAAAATTTAGGTTGATGATTCATTGATGCCATCTTATTGCAGACATTGCGAGTTAATTAGTGAAATCCAAGAATGAATGCAGTAATGTTAAAGAAAAACATGGCTTCTTGATTTTACTTTGAAAAGAAAGTAGTCTACATAAAAGTGGTTGTTTCATTAGAAATTTAGAACTAATGTTGAACTTGCATTCAATCACCATTAAAGTAGATGCGTTGTATTTAAGAACTACAGCTCAAATAACCAACATAAACAAAATCTAACTATTTAAATGAAAAAGGAGGAAATAACCGATTAGAAATGCATAAATGATAAAACACAGAGATGGAGAGTGGCTCATGTCTAACTTTCAGTAAGTGTTTCAGAAACTAAAAGATAAAAATCTTATATAAGGGCAATATATACCTTAAACAGAATCTCCAGTGGAACTCTCATTTGCACCTCTCTTTACATTCAAAGTCTCTTCCTTTATCATTGGATGTTCTGAAGGTACAAGACACGTTTCTTCAGCCAAATGTAATCATGAACCATAGCATTTTACGAGAGTACTATCAAAAGCTTTTAAAACTAACATGTCTATACCTATGCCTCCATTTATCGTCACCTTGGATATTTTAGAGAAGTAACAACTGATCCTTCTTGCCTAAGATGCATGGAAATCCTGGTCTCTAAAACATTTTGTAGGCTACAGTTTGTTCTTATGTTGCTTTTAAAGAGACCAAAGTATCATGGATTCCATTTGTAGATATGAACATAATTTCTATAAATACACTTTCCAAAGTACGCAAGGTCTGTTGGTCTGAAATTATTATTACAACTGTTTTAACTTTATATGCTTGTTATTTAGCTTTATAGGTATCCCAATTTTTTTCATACAAATTTTTTCCCATGCTAAACTATAATGTATTCTGGGTAAAGGTTCTAGGTTCGTGAATTTTGGTGTATGAAATTTGCTTTATTTTTGTATACATGTTAAATTCTAATATTTATATCATGGAAGCAGATATCTTTAAAATATCGTTATATATACTGAGATATCTTTTCTTAACAGGGTCCCCAAAAATTTCTTGGTAATCTCATGAGTTTTTCAAAATATGTTTGGCTGTGACTTTGGCCAAACATTTCAACAATATATTTCGATATTATTAGTGATATATCACCAGCAATATCACAATAAATTATTATTTTGTATATAAGCGTCAAGTGTGTGATCTTTTTAATCATTCTTCTCTGGAACTTTTATAAATGGGTTACACACCTTGAACAGTGTAAGTAGCTGTTAAGATTTCCTGCTGGCATTATTTAATAGCGGTTAGATCTTTTGCCGAGATACAACAACAATTATTGCTGTCGTTATTTAAAAAATGAATGTAGTTCTCTACAGCTGTGAAGACAGTTGGTATAATCAGGTTTGAAAACCTTGTGAACAAGGAACATGACTGCTGTTAGCGTCATCAGTGATTATCAATGTTGCCTTTGATAGCAGCAAACACTGCTTTATACTTTGTGAGCATGTTGTTACTAGACAAAACTGTCACCTGATCATGCTATCCTTTGATTTATCATAATTATTGCATCACAGATGTTAGTGTTGTTGACTTTGTGTCATTTCTACTTATGGATATTGTTGTCGTTACTGCATTTTTAAACATAATTGTATTATTGAGGTAATTGTTTGGAAATTTGCACTGTTAATATCAGTTGTTAATAATGTCATATCAGTTGAGATTGTTGTTATCATCATTGTCTTTAGATATTCTTATAACTGTCCTTCTGTGATTAGTGATCTTCTTATGGTCACTGATCAGCAGCATTCTGTCACTGTTAGGATTTGTATCATTCTTGATCAGTATGGTGTTCAGTAGCATTGTTATTGGCACTGTGGTCAATTAATATGGGCATCAATAGTGCTGTCAACATTTTAGGAAATAGTGTTGATCAAAACAATCAATATTAAACATTGTTAAGACAGGACATTGCTGTCCTGAAATGCCAAGTATGATTGTTGCCACCGCTGTAAACTAAAGAGGTATTTGAAAAGGTTAGGGAGACTGTTGTTCTTAACTGTAGTTACCATTTTGTGTATAGATTAGTCTCTTGGACTTGATAGTTAAGGAGAATGGTAGGTATAACAAGTTGTATTTACCTTAGTTGTGTTTTATTGCATGAAGAATTCATTATCATTCTGGCAGTCATTTATTAACATTGTTAAAGACATTTATATTACAATATTCTGTAATCAGCTATCTCAAATTAATGAGAAAAATCCATATTGCAAAATTCTTGGTGTACACTCTTGTCTGTGTTCACTCTCTTACTCTCTATGCAATTAGGATGGCTTTAAATATAAAAACATCAGTTTTCTCTTTCTCTCTCTCTCTCTCTCTATAAAAACATCAGTTTTCTCTCTCTCTCTCTCTCTCTCTCTCGCGGAATATTCAGAATATTACTGCATATTTTGGGTTTCTGCTATATTCCTGGTCTTTTCCTGATAATATCCCAAGAAATTGAAAATAACTGTATCTTTTGGTATTGCCAAGAAATTCCCACAAAATATATTTGCTTCTAAGATCTATATTCATTCAACATATCAATACGTAACAGTAGTATATTATATCCTTCTGAGGAAGGCCATGTTAAGGATATGTGATGATTATGATATTTCATTTTCACCATGTTGAAATGCAATAACAACTTATCCTGAAAAGGACGATGTAACAGACATCTGATGATAATGTTATTTAAGCATGTTCGTCACACATATATTAATGAAAACCTATTGTAGTCAAGCTGGTAATTCTTTGCTTTTAATAGAATCCAATTAAAACACATTAAACCACTAATGATAGGCATGCCAAGCACAAAGATTTCTGCATCCATTTTATTTGATATGAAAATTCCATCCTTTGTCATGTAATTTCCTAGCAGGTCATAAGTTTTATAATTTTCATCAAGAGTAGAATGTTTACAATGTCTCTATCACAATCGAGTACGATTTTGTTGCAAATGTTAAAATACTCCAAACAGACACTATCTTAATTTGAATCTAGAATTTTATTCTTGGTTTCAAGGTATTAGACAACTTAGGCTGACCATGCTGTTCCCAAAGCCTTGTACTTGCCAAATTGGGTGAAGAAATGCTGCTTTTATGATTCCATAAGCTCTTGATGGATTGGCAGAATCCTTTTGTCACAGTTATACATCTTTATCTTTTAGTTTAGTCCTGTGTTGCTGTCTTGTAGAAATGAAGTTGTGAGTTTCTGTGGACATCGAAAGTTTCAACTGATGGTTCTCTTTAGCTTTTCTTAATTTTCCAATTATATGTCTTTATCTTTTAGTTTAGTTCCACCTTGCTATCTTGTAGAAATTAAGTTGAGTCTTGGTGGACATAAAAATTTTCAACTGATGGTTCTCTTGAGCTTTTCTTAATTGTCCAATTTATCTGTTACTAATTAGTAATATAGCCTTTGTTCATATATCCCATGTTATGGTTTGTCATTAACTTCTTAAAACTGCATTAACTTCTTGTTATTGTTCCTTACACGAAGTTCAGTTGAGCCTATTTTGTGACACACCTATTCAGAAATCACATTCAATTTATCTACTTCAACCAGTTCCTAGATGAACATTAAACAATGCATTCATTAATGAAAGCCAGATTGAACAAGGTTTGAGATTAGTAAATAATTTGTAAAATATACAATGATCCTTATGCTATTACTCATCGAAGGTACTTTCTGAATGGGTGCATTGATTTGACAGGATGCAGCATCCCTCTGCATATCTATATTGAAAGGCAAGTTTGAAAGGCAAGTCTTTATGGGTTGCGACAATCATCCTCTATCCAGGTACACCATTGAGAACAAATAAAGTTGTTTACATAGTTTTTAAAAAGAGGATGAAAAAATATATTAAAATAAGAAGGAGCTTTCTCTTGACACAATTCAAACCCCATATTGAGTGCTGGTTTACACAATGGTAAATCTGCATCCCTTGGTCAATTTATTGTATGCATGGTATTTTATTTGTCAAATTTTTGACTTACTTTCATGTTTCTCAGCTATATTCTTTGTAGATTACTGCATTGTTTACTTACTGCCCTTTTTGTTTGGTTCTAGGTTTGTGGTTCAGATAATAGTAATGCTATATTATATTATCTTTTTGTAGGAAAAAAACTAGTAAATGTCAGGACAGAGTATTTAAAAATTCTCCATGGTAGAATTCATTTGAACATAGTGTAGATCATGAGTACCAAAATTGTGATCACAAAAAAGTCACACAGTGTTCTAAAAATATTATTGGAAAAAGATATTGGGCAAACTTTGGGAAAATTGACAAAATGAATGAAATATTATTTTTAGAGCTTCACACAAATGATAATATTCCCAAACTATTTGAAACGATGCATATATAAAGGAAGGAGTCTTCCTTAATTTTGTCCTGTGTAGTTCTATCAAATTCTAGAATTAGTGAATTGTTAAAACAGCTCATAACAAATAACAAAATGAGCACTAACAAATTTCCCAACATTTCCCCCCTTAGTGCGAACATGGTGAAAACTTTCACACTTTCAACTGTAGTATGCCCAACTCTTGTGGCTCATGATCTTAATTCAAACGAAAGGCACCTTCATCAGACTTTCATGGTTTTCACATAGGTTTTACCACAAACTTGGACACAAACAGGACCACACTCATTTGTTCACCTCATATGGTTTTTTGGATTACCACTAACCATTTCAAGATCCATGAACTGCATTACACTAGTGCTTTTGTTTACTACAATATTTTCCACTAGGAGGTTACATAAGGAAACAACACACATATGAATAGAAATAGCCACTGTTGTTGATCGTGCCACTTGATGTCCAACAACATAGGAAATTGTCACTGCCACTAGAGATGGAATATTGGTGTCATATTCCCCCTGTGATGTGAAATTTCTAATTATTGGAAAAATAGAAGCACAAAAATGCCACTAAAGTTGATAAGTGGCCTCGTCGTTGGTGACTGACAAGAGGATGTTGAGTGCCCTCCTTCCTCCGTTGCCTCCTACGTCCAAGCTTGAATATATTTAAAACACATATTCTTCACCACTAGGACAAGATAACTCTTCATCATTGACATAGTCTTCCCAATTTGTTTCTTCAGCCAAGGAAGCATGTTGATCTAGTTTGTCATCTAGTAGATCCTGTGCTCTTTTCTTACAATTCAAAATTACATGTCCTACTTCATTGCAATAGAAGCATTTTATTTTTACTTTTAAAGGGAAATGCTTGAATTTGTACTTTCCTTTTCTTGAAAGTGAACTTGCTTTGTTATGTACATATACGACTTCTTCAAATTCAGAGTGTTCATTATGGTCAAGTAGAGTAGAGACTACTCCTTCAATACTAATGTTTACCTTGCTTAATGTAAACACCATACTAGACATATTCTTAGGCAAACTATTCAAAAGTATTGCTTTGGCATCATCATCTTTTACTTTATCATTAATGCCAACTAATTGATTTAGGAGGGAGTGAAACTTGCTTATATGCTTTGCCATTTTTGTACTTGTATCCTTCTTCAATCTATACAATTTTTGCTTTAATGTCGTTTTGGCACTTTCTACTTCAGATCCAAAGAGCTTGTTTAATGATTCCCAAATCTCCTTTGCAGACTTTGTGAAATCCACATGATGTGAGTATGCTTTTGACAAGCTAAGGCCAATCGTCCCCAATGCTTTTTGATTTTTGATGTTCCACTTGGCAAGTTCATTTGCATTAGTTGGTGAGATTGAGTTCGGTTTGACAACATCCCAAAGATCTTTTTCGATCAAGTTTATTTGCATCTGTATTTGCCATTTAAGAAAGTCTCGACCTTCAAATTTTTCAATAAAACTTAATTTATCCATAATTATCCCCTTAATCAAAATAAAATCAAAGGTGTTGGGCTCCATCGATAATGTACCTTGATTATAATACAAACATTATTCAAATACCATTATGTGGTGATGGGAAGCGGAGCGTGGTCAAAACAATCTGGAAACTCATAACAAAGAGTTTGAAATATTAACTTCAAATTACTGAGAGATATTCTCATACAAATTGATATTACAATTTTATCATCCTCCCATGTCTCCCTGTTGCATAAATGGTCCCTTAATATAATATAAGGTGACCGTAACAAACATATTAAGATTAGAAATTAGTTCTAACTATTTCCTCAACTATTTCCTACAATATCTCCTCAACCATCTCCTATGATCTCTCCCTAAATTCTCCATGATCTTCTCAACAATATCTATCCCTTTATCCACTCAATTCTCTCCATCTCTCATTCCTACGCAGACTTCTAGAATTAGTCTACAATACTATATTATTAAACATTAGAATACTAAAATATGAAATATTCTCTCACACTCCCTTTTAACAATGATTTGTAATTCACATTTTTATCTTTGGTCCCTTAGCTTTTGTGTTTGTGTCTCCTCGTGTCATGCTCCTGCATCATGTGGACAATTAATTTTATAAAATCAAATAAAAAAATACTATGTTTTGACAATGACACACTTATTACTACCTATGAAATTTTGAATGGAGATACATTAAAGTTTTTGAAAGTTAAACACTCATTTCCAATTGATCAAATACACATCCAGCAGCTACTAAAATGTCTATTTTCATCTATTAATAGATTTCACATTTCAAAACATTTTTTAAATGATTTCTGGGTTTTCTTCTCCTATCGTTCAACTTTCCAATGCAATTTGAATCGTCAAATTTCGTTAAAAAATGAAAAAGATATGCCAATTTTTGTGAGACTGTTTCAAACCTTTTTTTAATTTTTTCAAATGCCTTTGTTCTTCTTTGATTGGGCAGATCTTACGCCTCCCTGCTGCAACTTCTTATTTAATCAAATGCTGCACAATATGTCATGTCCCCACTTCTTGATGAGGACCTATTTTCATCTTGGCGGCAAAAGTGTTCAACACTATTTCAAATTTAAAAATAATATTAAATAATAATCTAAATTTAAATTATTAATTAAATAACATTTAAATTTATTCTTATCTGGGGCCGACCTCTTTAGGAAGGCAATTAACTATGCTGGCTGACCTCATTTGAGGGAAGTGATTATCTCCATATTAATACTTGTTTCCTTGGCGGATTAAGATCATCATGAATTTGGAATCAATTTCCATGCGAACTTGCTGAGGATGTAGCCCCTCATTGGTTGCACACAGGTCTGGACGTTCCTCCGACCTGCACAATTCGTGTTTGTTATTTTCGCATTCATTGAGTTTGTATTCTTTGTTCGACATTCTTCCGAGTCTTTGAGTTTAGTCGCTACAGGTGCAGGTCTTTGAGAGGCAAGCGATTACCCGATACTGTGGCCAAGCCCCCGCTCTGGCCACAAGCCAACTTCTTCACACCGAAAAACTATTTGGAAGCATCGTCTTTCACCCTGGGACCCGCGTGATTTGCTAAAGAAGGGAGTTTGGTGTTCACGGTGGCTCTAGAGCATTTACGACATTAGCGTATTACACTGGAACGGAGGAGCTTACCATTGTGGGGGTCTCTCTTCATAGCCTGGACAAGCACTCTGAATTGATCGCTAGTGTTTGATGAGCAATTCTGGTTGTCCGCACCTGTGTATTAACTTGGGCAATTATTTCCTGAGCCCAAATGTTCACAACCATACGGGAGTCCTTGGCGCACCATCATATTGGTGGAGTGCATTAGCATTTGGTCGTGGCGGTTAGTCCAAGCCCCCGTGGCACTGGTGCATTCATTGAGCTCGGATGGCAGAGACATGATCACTGTTAGTATATGACTGTCTAAGAACTCAAAGACCAGTGTTGTAACCATTCGCTGCAATATAACGGTTCCAGTTTGCACTAATTTCCAGTATTGTGTTAATTGATTTCAGTTCAGTAATTATAAAGTGTAGTATATGTTGTTGTCTGAGAGTTACATTTGTCATCTGTTACCTATGATCCACTTGACAAGTGCATTTCAGACACTTGATTGTTTGAATTCTGTCTTGAATGAAGTTTGTCCTTATTTCTGAGCAAGCATACTATGGGTTTTGCCTTTATTTCTGAGCAAGCACATTACAGTGGTATCAAAGTCGGTGTGCCTTGGCAGCCTGCAGGACTATTTGGAGGAGGAGCATGAATTGGCGACCAAAATTCTTACCCAAGGATCCCCTCCAGGAGCTAATATCGAAGATACAAAAGGATCAAGAAAGGTATCCATGTGAAGCCACCAAGATCTTCGATCAGTATCAAGGAATGTCCAATAAGATCAAATCCATACTTCCTTTTGATGATTATTTGCAATGTCTTGAACATAGAAACCCAAATAAAAAAGGACTCTACAACTACATTAGACAAAAGAGGAAAGAAGAGGGAAATACAGAAATTTCTAAGGAGGAGAGCAAAGAACATGAATCATTGTCGAAAGAAGAAGAGCACAAGAAGTATGAGGAACCCCTCACTAAGCATGAGCAGAAAAAAAGAGGTCCCACAAAGAGAAGAGACTTGGAGAGATCCCCAAGCTGAAGCACATAGGGAAGAATTCCACCCTGAGATGGAAAGTGAACAAGGGTTTGAGGGAAAGGTTGTGGGAGTGATCCAAGTGTTAACCCCCAATGATTAGCTACATGGACGTGATGCATCTTTTGGAACAGCCATTGGGGACAAGCATGGATCAACTATGGCACCCACTAATGGAGAACACATAAGTCTTCATGGCAACCATGAGATTGAAGGAAATGCTGATCTGGATTTCGCCAAACCAGCATTGATGGATCAACTATATGGAGGTATGAGTTCTAATAGTGTTCCTTTGTGTGAGCCTAGCCTTGCTCCACCCACCCTATGCCTTGTTGGGAAGGAGTCAGATTGTGATCTGGGTAACTTGGATAGCGGTGATGTTCATACATATGAAAGCAATACAGAGATCTTGTCATATTGGGAGCCAAGAAATTGGGATAAGGTTGAATTGAGGGATCACTTTATGATTGTGCATACGCCCTCTAGACCAACAATTGAAGAGAATCATATTCTGCTTGTGTTTTGACACCCTACTCCTATGATGATGATTCCTCTATTGTACATGAAGATGATGTTGTCTTATGGGAAGAAGATGATTCCACTCACTGCTATGACGATGATGCCTTGATGGAATTTGAGGTTGACCCAGCCTCAAAACATGAATTGTGTGGAAAAGATGTCACAGAGGTGGCTGGTTTTGAGAAGCAGGGTTGTGGATATGAATCAGAAATGACTGATCAGATCCATGTTGGTGGTGTTGAAGACAAATCCGAAATGATGCATGGAGGTTTTCAGTCTCATGAGTCACGCTCCCTGGAAAGGCAGTTGAGAATGAATGACAGAAGGATTATGGCAGCCCTAACTCACTTTGATGACATTCATAAGATGATGGCAGATTTATGTTGGAAGGCCCTAAGTGGACACGAAGGGCTTAAAGAAAGAATATCTTTGGATGATTTGCACAAACTCCAAAAGATGTTGGTGGTAGTAAAGTCAAACTTCCTACATTTGCTTGTCGATAGGGATCACCTCCTTGCACTTGATGAAATTTATGTTAGTACCTTGAGAAGTAAAGACGAAGTGGATAAGCTCACCCTTGAGCTTAAGATCAATAGGAAGGGGTCCAAGAGTGCAGACATGGAGGAAGAAACTGAAGCGGTCTATGATGAAGACCCTGTTTGCAGCCATGGAACTGAGATTGTGACAAATGATCTGCACTTGGAGGCATCTTGTGGACCAGCACTTGTTGGTGACCATTCCCTCATGGAAGAGGAGATGAATGAGGTCGAGCTGGACCCCACACATGAGTATGACATAGGGGTGGACGTTCTGAGGTATGACAGCAGATTTATATCTTCACAT
This sequence comes from Sequoia sempervirens, assembly GCA_007258455.2. NCBI lineage: Eukaryota > Viridiplantae > Streptophyta > Pinopsida > Cupressales > Cupressaceae > Sequoia > Sequoia sempervirens. The sequence goes on from VDFB02382991.1 coordinate 418,212, forward strand.
TATTATGTCATAATAGTCAAAACAGCAGCCCCTCATCTTTGCTTGGTCTAGAGTTGACAGTCCTAACTTATGAGGCTGATGGTGGGAAATTTGCTACTCAATTGGGTAACAAACATGGGCTTTTATTTGTGTGTCCAAGACACAAGAGGGCCCAATTAATACAGCAGGTCATTCATAGCATGTGGCAATCTGAATTGAGGGGATTGGTATCGCCTCCTTTGAAGGGTCATTTGAAGAGTCACATGCTACTCGTTTACAACGGCAGGAGCAGCCTCAACACTGTTGCCAACATTTCTAAGAACTGCCACCCTACTCCTTGGGCACGGTACAACAAGGTCAGGAGTCAGTTACCTACTGATAAATGGCACAACACTAACTCTCAAGAGGCCGAAGCTCACACATATGATGTCGTGACAGCGAGAGTGACGAAGAAGCAAGAATTGAAGAGTGTCATGTCCCTGAAGTTATAACACATCGCAATACAAATAAATGAGAAAAAATAACAAAATACATATTAGCAATTTAATGCTATTATACTTTAGTATTAAAATGTGAAATATTGAAATACAAATAACTAAATAAAATAAATATCAAAATATATATATAAATAATGGTAATTTAAATATTATTATATATAATTATTGTTGTTAATATTATAATTATAAATAGTAAAAATACAAAATGAGTATTAGCAATTTAAATACCTTTATAAATCTAAAAGATATAAAAATTAAAAGAAAGAAGAAAAACTAATATAAAAACAATCATAATAAATATATTACAAATTTGTATTGATTAATAATAATAAATATATTAGCCTACACTATCACCAGCACCATCACATAAGACAAAGGAAAGAAACGGGCCTATTAAGGCAATACCAATAAACATAATTAATACCAAAGTGAAGCAGCGATTGGGGAATTAAAATCGTTTGAGTAAAAGCAGCAATAAATTCATTAAGAAAAGACACGTCCATTCAAATAAGCCCACGGTTTGGGAAAGGGCATGAACCTCCACCAAATCGTGGAGTATTTAAATGAATAGACTTGAACTGTTAGAGGCATGGAATGAGGGAATACATTGGGAGTTTTAAGCAGATATAAAAAGTGGGAAATTATCATAAATAAGATCGGCATTCAGATCAGCAACAACAGGAGTGTAATATGATTTGAACAGCAGATTATGAAATTAAGAAGTGGATATAAAAAGATATATATAGATATACATGTAACACGTGTAAGAATATATATATAAATAGATAAATAAATTCACATAGATAATTAGGGGAAAAAGAGGAAAGAAAGGAATCATCATGGTTGGAGGAGGCATCTGAAATATAAGGAAGTAAATAACAGGTTTGGAAATAAATGAATATATATATATAGATAAGTAAATATATATATAGAAATTATGTTTGTGTAAAGGTAATTAGGTTAATTAATAATAGTTATAGATATATATGAATTATATTTGATTATGCAATAATGATGCTTTCAGCAATTATTGAACCTTATAATTAATTGTGACGTTTGGTCTACGCTAACAATATGCAGGTGTGATTGCTTTTTCATTAGTCCAGGGCTGAATGTACAAATTGGTTATTGCTTGATTAATTATCAGATCATTAGTAAGATGATTTCTATAGTATTGCCATAATTTCATTGTTCTAGGAATGATGTTGATATTGACTTAAAGAATCAATAATAAATGTAAATGTGTTTGATTGCTAAAAGATTGTCTTCTGAGTGTTTGCAAGCCTACTAGGGAGGAAGGCCCTGAGAAAGGTGGTGCCAAAAAACCCTACTCAAGTCCGCCCCCGGAACCCAAGGCAAGGATGGGCCATGGAGGGTTGGAAATTCCACTTACGATTCCGCCCAGTCCTAAGGCATGGGTGGGCCATGGAGGGGTGGGGGTCCCACTCAAGATCCACCAAGGCCATGGAAGGGTGGTAGGCCTAGATCACTTATAAGCTCCGTTGGCTTCCCCCAATAGGTCAAGTGTCTTCCGAGGTGATGACACGGGTAGAGAAAGCAGGTACAAGTGTATCCCCTAAGCACGCCACTCCGAGGGTGGAATTGTCTTGGTTTGGACGTTCCTACCATTCAAGGCCAAGGGGTGGGTTGTCCTGGTCGGACGCTTGTGCTCTTCAGCTTAGATGGATAGCTTCAGGCGGATCTACCCATGCCACTCATTTGTCTTCATTATTGCTTTTGTGATTATGTTTATATTTTGGATATCTAGATATTAATGCTAACATATATATGTGTATGTGGAAATGTTGTTAATATGGTGAATGTAGATTTCAATCCAGGATTATTTCATTAGAGAGAACATCCACTTGGAAGAAGAAACCCTAAACCTAATCAACAAGCGAATTCTAGGGCAAAGTTGGACAGGGGACATTACAGTGGTATCAGAGCATCTTTCCTGCCATCCTGTGCATGCTTGAGCTATTTGCTTGCCTACTTGAGCTAGTTGCCTACTTGCTTGAGCTGGTTGCTTTCGTGCTTGAGCTACTTGCTTGCCTACTTGAGGTAGTTGCCTACTTGCTTGAGCTGGTTGCTTGTGTGCTTGAACTGGTTGCCTACTTGCTTGAGTTGGTTGCTTGCGTGCTTGAGCTACTTGTTTGCTTGCTTGAGCTACCTGCTTGTCTGCTTGAGCTGCCTGCTTGTCTGCTTGAGCTGGTTGCTTGCTTGCTTGAGCTACTTGTTTGCCTGCTTGAGCTACTTGCCTGTCTACTTGAGCTAGTTGTTTTCCTGCTTGAGCTACTTGCCTGTGTGCTTGAGCTAGTTGCTTTCTTGCTTGAGCTACTTGTTTGTCCGGTTGAGCTACTTGTCTGTTGGGTTGAGCTACTTGGTTGTCGACTTTAATTTCTAATTCAAGTGGTTTTAAGTTATACTGATTCATAAACTCCAAACTCTTGGGTTTTGAGATTTTTGGAGAAAAAGTAGCACTTAAGAATAGTAGTCAATACATTATCCTCATAGCCAGAATAACCATCACTTGGGTTAGAACTTCCAACTCCTATCAAAGATAATATCATCACCACAAGGAGCAACATCTTAAAATTACACATCTTAGATTATGATTGCTTGAGGGCAAGCAATCTTGGGTAGGGTGGATTGTCATGTCCCTGAAATTATAACACATCACAATACAAATAAATGAGAAAAAATAACAAAATACATTTTAGCAATTTAATGCTATTATACTTTAGTATTAAAATGTGAAATATTGAAATACAAATAACTAAATAATATAAATATAAATAATGGTAATTTAAATATTATTATATATAATTATCGTAGATAATATTATAATTATAAATAGTAAAAATACAAAATGAGTATTAACAATTTAAATACCTTTATAAATCTAAAAGATATAAAAATAAAAAGAAAGAAGAAAAACTAATATAAAAACAACAATAATAAATATACTACAAATTTGTATTAAACTAATAATAATAAATATATTAGCCTACACTATCACCGGCACCATCGCATAAGAAAAAGGAAAGAAATTGGCCTATTAAGGCAATACCAATAAACATAATTAATACCAAAGTGAAGCAGCGATTGGGGAATTAAAATCGTTTGAGTAAAAGCAGCAATAAAGTCATTAAGAAAAGACATGTCTGTTAGTTTTATGATCAGAAGTTAATAAGCAGATTTTAATTCAAATTCAAACAAATAGACACAGCATATACCCTGGGAAAACCCTCCTCTTGAGGGAGAAAAACCCAGCAACAATATATCGCTTAGATATTGAATAATAAACAATAAGTCTCTTTACAAGGCCAAATCAGCGTCTCACTTGATGCACACTCAGATATAAAATTCGCACTCCTTGATAAACTTGAACTGCTGTAGGAGAAATTCGCACTTAGTAGATGGAAATGGACGAACTTGACTTGATGATGGATGAATGAAAATGATCTCATATATATACAAGATGGAGGAGAGGTCGCACCTCTTCATGAGCAAGGGTCGGCCAAATATGAAATATAATTCAAATGAATGGGTGCGAATATCAAGGAGGGTTGGCCCAAAAAAAAAATAATAAGTTGCCAAGTGAAGCGTCTCTTCACTTTATTAAATGCAATAAATAAATAGCTGAAGGCTCTATGAAATTTATTGTTTATCGATGCAAGGCGGAAGTATGCAGCCCGCAGCTATAACATCAACACTCCCTCTTAGCTAGGGAGGAATACTTGCGATACACAAGGTCATGGAATCTCTCAACATGACACCCACAATGGCTACACCCATATGTGGAAAGGAACACATCACAGAATCACTCAACGTGATATCAACCATCATGGCTACTCCCATGTATGGCAAAGCATATGAGCACAAGTGCCCATCACGGAATCACTCAACGTGATGTCGTCATCTCATCATGGCGTCCACCATGGCTACTCCTAGAGGGTGGATAAGCACAAGTGATGTTGTCATGGACTCACTCAACATGACATCCACCATGGCTACTCCCAGAGGGTGGAAACAAGGGCTTTCACGTCAATGCGTTAAACAAGGGCTTACAACTCAAATTTCTCTCATAGAGAAAAATGCATTAGATAAAGGCTTGCACCTCAAATTTCTCTCACAGAGAAAAATGCATTAAAGAAAATCATAGAAGATCACTGAAGCTAAGTCTCCCTCTCAGCTAGGGCTTCATTCTCCACAATTCCAAGCTTGTCTCGAAAGTACACAAACTTTACTCTGGAGAGAGGCTTGGTAAGAATATCAGCCGTCTGCTCATCAGTGCTAATGTATCTCAATTGGATAACTTTCCTCAAAACCATATCTCTGATATAGTGATATTTGATCTCAACATGTTTAGTCTTGTCATGAAACACTGGATTGACAGAAAGCTTCACACAACTTTGATTATCACAATGAATGATAGTTGGCTCCAATGATTGTCCAAACAATCCTGCAAGGAGTTTCCAAAGCCACATTGCTTCTCGAGCTGCCACACAAGCTGCAATATATTCGGCCTCTGCGGTGCTCAATGCCATTGAAGACTGCTTCCTGCTACACCAGGAGATCATTGTAGACCCCAAATTGAAACATCATCTAGAGGTGCTCTTCCGATCAGCAACACACCCTGCCTAATCAGAATCAAAATATCCATGCAACTTCAAGTCCACGCTAGAAGAATATTTCAAGCCATACCTAACTGTGCCACGCAAGTATCTCAGGATATGCTTTGTTGCAACTAGGTGTATTTTCCTTGGTTCACACATGAACTGACTAAGTGCACTCATTGCATAGAAAATATCTGGTCTAGTATTGACTAGATACATCAATGATCCAATCAACTGTCTGTACATAGTAGGATCCACCAGATCTGAACTAGCTGCAACCTCTTTTAACTTCTGAAAATTGGTTTCCATAGGTGTAGACATGGATTTGCAATCCATCATACCAAATCTCTTCAAGATGTCTATTGTATACTTTCCTTGACTAAGAATGATCTCATTAGGCCTCTGCCATCCTTCTAAACCAAGGAAGTAATGCATGTACTTAAGATCCTTCATTTCAAATTCAGAAGCCAACTCCTTACATTTGATAATGAGGTGTTCTTCTCTAGTAAGAAATAGATCAACATAGAGAACTAGGAACAAAGCCTCACCATTAATTACCTTGAAGAATAGGTTTGAATTAGCATCATTCTTGGAGAAGCCCAAGCTCAGCAGGTATCGATCAATCCTCTCATACCAAGCACAAGGAGCCTGCTTAAGGCCATACAAAGCCTTCTTCAATCTGCAAACATGAGACTCCTTCCCATGAATCTCAAATCCATCAGGTTGCTCAATTTATACTTCTTCAATTACACCATTTAGAAATGCTGTCTTCACATCCATCTGGTGTAACTTTCATCCTTTAGCTGCTGCAATAGCAATGATAGTCCTAATGGAGGTATAACGAGCAACTGGAGCAAATGTTTCTTCATAGTCTATTCCCTCTTTCTGAGAGAACCCCCTAACCACAAATCTAGCTTTATATTTCTCAATGCTTCCATTAGCCGCATGCTTGATCTTGAACAGCCACTTAGAAGATACAACAGATTTTCCTTCTGGTCTAGGTACTATATCCCAAACATTGTTCTTGAGGATAGATTGATACTTTTCAGCCATAGCATCTCTCCATACTTGCTGACTTGAAGCTTCCTCAACACTGGAAGGCTCAAATTCAATCATTTGACTCATCAATGCAACATAGCTTGAAAACTTCTGAGGTCTTTTGCTTTCTCTGAATGTTCCTCTAGGGGCTGCAAACTTTTCTGCCTCCTGCATTGTTTGCCTAGCCCATAGAGGTCTCTTTCAACCAATAACAATGTCTCTAGGCCCATCAGTAGGTTCCAAAGGCTCAATTGGATCACCATCTTCTTCTGGGGGGACTCCCTTTGAATCTTAGGAGTATGGTCAACTTCCATGTCTTGAGGAAGTCTCATGGTCTTCATTATCTATCTCCATGAGAGAGCCTTTAGATTTCTTGAATGCAACATCCTCTTCAAATGTAACATCCCTGCTAATCTCTATCAGTTTCTGACCTGGAATGTAAATCCTGTAGGCTTTTGAAGACTCAATGTAGCCCACAAATATTCCCTTCTTGCCAGATGGTTCCAACTTAGTCCTTTTATCTTTAGGCACATGAACATGCACAGGACAACCAAAGATTCTCAAATGGTTGACTTCAGGCTTCACACCTGTGAAAGCTTCTTTAGGAGTCATGTTCTCCAAGATATGATGAGGGCTTCGATTCTGAACATACACAGCTGTCCTAGATGCCTCGGCCCAAAGGAAGGTTTGCAGATCTTGATCATGGATCATGGCTTTAGCTGCTTCTACGATAGATTTGTTCTTCCTTTCTGCAACACCGTTTTGCTGTGGATTGTAAGGGACACAAAACTCCCTCTTAATTCCTGCCTCAACACAAAAGTTACGAAAGCTTCCAGAGATGTATTCTCCTCCGTTGTCAGATCTCAGAACTTTGATCCTCTTCGAGGACAAGTTCTCTACTTGAGCTTTAAATTCCTTGAATCTCTCAAGTACTTCCTCAGATTCTTTAGTCTTTAAGAAATAAATCCAAGTCTTTCTAGAGTAGTCATCAATGAAAATTATATAATACAAGAAACCACTCAAAGAAGTAACAGACATTGGACCACACAAATCATAATGAATAAGATCTAGAATACATTTAGATCTACTTTCACTACTATGAAAAGGTCCTTTAGTATTCTTACCCAAAGCGCATCCTCGGCAAGTACCTTCATGCTCCTGGCTGAGTTTAGGAATGCTAGTGACCATCTTCTCCATGGTTGGAAGTGCTGTAAAGTGAAGGTGAGCAAGTCTTCTATGCCAAAGCTCACACGAACTTGATGAATCATGCAACAAAGCCTGTAGTGGAAAGTCTGTAGAGACATTCTTGCTGAACACCAATCACTCAGACTGACTTGATGCTAGAGTTCTTCGGCCATGCAAGGACTTTTCCTTCAAAGAATGCAACTTGATATCCTTTATCTTCCAAGGCTGAAATAGAGACAAGGTTCCTCTTGATGCCTGGTACAAATAGTACATCACTCAACTGAAGAGAGATGCCGAGGTCTAAGTGTAGAGAGGAAGTTCCAACACCTTTTACCGAAAGCATGCATCATCTCCAATTATGACTTGAACACTTGTATCTCTCTCCACCAAATCTGAAAGATGTTCTCTAAATCCAGTAATGTGACGAGAGGCACCACTATTGATCAACCAGGTGTTGCTGTCAGTAGGAACATTGCTTGATAAGGCAGAATAGAATAAGAAACCACGTGAATCCTTCTGAGGGGAGATCTCACCCACATCCGCAATTGAAGCATGTTGCTTAGGTCTAGTTGGGCAATCCTTTGCATAGTGACCAAACTTGTCACATTTGAAGCACTGTAAATGGGAGAGATCCTTCTTCTTCTTAGATGCAAGAGCACCATCTGATCTTTTATCTCTGTTCCTCTTGAAGTTGCCTTTCTTCCCTTCTCTTCCTTTCTTCTTCGAAGATTGAGCAGCAAGTACATGAATCTCTTCATTGGTAGAACTTTGCCCATTGCCTCTTGCTGCTAATCTCGATTCCTCTTGAATGCAATCTGCCCTCAAGCGATCAAACTTAGGTAGCTTTGATCTCCCACTAATTCCTTGGATAAATGGCTCCCAAGAATGAGGAAGACCATTAAGCGCCAACATAACCAAATCCTTATCATCAACCATGTGCCCAATGGTAGAAAGCTGATCTCTCAACTTGGTGATCTTCATGAAGAAGGAGATAACAAAATCTCCTTTCGCCATCTTGACATGATGAAGCTGTTGCCTCAATGCAAGAGCTCTGCTTGTATTATTGATCTCATACATTTCCTCCAAGGTCTTGAACATTTCTCTTGCTGTCTTCAACTTGGAGATGATCGGCACAAGGTGGTCCTTCATAGAATCAGCCAGAATCTTCTTTGCCTTAGTGCCATTCTTCTTCCATTGTGACTTCTCATTTTCATTAGAAGGTTCGGGAACTTCGCTCTCCACGAACTCAGCAATCTCATTTTCTTCCAATGCAAGCAATACTCTAAACTTCCAAGAGGTGAAGTTGGAAGCACCTTCAAGGCTATCTTCAATCTTGAGCCCGTTCACCATTTTCGAGGATAAGATAGACACAAGAAGATGAATACAAGAATGGAAGATAACGCTGCTTATATAAATCTGATCATGATATTGCTTAAACCCGCTCTAATACCATGTTAGTTTTATGATCAGAAGTTAATAAGCAGATTTTAATTCAAATTCAAACAAATAGACACAACATATACCCTGGGAAAACCCTCCACTTGAGGGAGAAAAACCCAACAACAATATATCACTTATATATTGAATAATAAACAATAAGTCTCTTTACAAGGCCAAGAATCAGCGCCTCACTTGATGCACACTCAGATATAAAATTCACACTCCTTGATAAACTCGAACTGCTGTAGGAGAAATTTGCACTTAGCAAATGGAAATGGACGAACTTGACTTGATGATGGATGAATGAAAATGATCTCATATATATACAAGATGGAGGAGAGGTCACACCTCTTCATGAGCAAGGGTTGGCCAAATATGAAATATAATTCAAATGAATGGGTGCGAATATCAAGGAGGGTCGGCCCAAAAAATAAATAATAAGTTGCCAAGTGAAGCGCCTCTTCACTTTATTAAATGCAATAAATAAATAGCCGAAGGCTATATGAAATTTATTGTTTATTGATGCAAGGCGGAAGTATGTAGCCCGCAGCTATAACATCAACACTAATAAGTTGCCAAGTGAAGCTCCTCTTCACTTTATTAAATGCAATAAATAAATAGCTGAAGGCTATATGAAATTTATTGTTTATCGATGCAAGGCGGAAGTATGTAGCCCGCAGCTATAACATCAACAACGCCCATTCAAAGAAGCCTACAGTTTGGGAAAGGGCATGAACCACTACCAAATTGTGGAGTATTTAAATGAATGGACTTGAACGGTTAGAGGCATGGAATGAGGGAATACATTGGGAGTTTTAAGCAGATATAAAAAGTGGGAAATTATCAGAAATAAGATCGGCATTCAGATCAGCAAGAACAGGAGTGTAATATGATTTGAACAGCAGATTAAGAAATTAAGAAGCAGATATAAAAAGCTATATATAGATATTCATGTAACACGTGTAACAATTTATATATAAATATATAAATAAATTCACATAGATAATTAGGGGAAAAAGAGGAAAGAAAGGAATCATCATGGATGGAGGAGGCATCTAAAATATAAGTAAATAACACGTTTGGAAATAAATGAATATATATATATATATATATATATATATATATATTATGTATATGTAAAGGTAATTAGATTAATTAATAATAGTTATAGATATATATGAATTATATTTGATTAATGCAATAATGATGCTTTCAGCAATTATTGAACCTTATATTTAGTTGTGACGTTTGGTCTACGCTAGCAATATGCAGGTGTGATTGCTTTTTCATTAGTCCAGGGCTGAATGTACAAATTGGTTATTGCTTGATTAATTATCAGATCATTAGTAAGATGATTTCTATAGTATTGTCATAATTACATTGTTCTAGGAATGATGTTGATATTGACTTAAAGAATCAGTAATAAATGTAAATGTGTTTGATTGCTAAAAGTTTGTCTTCTGAGTGTTTGCAAGCCTACTAGGGAGCAAGGGCCTGAGAAAGGTGGTGCCAAAAAACCCCACTCAAGTCCACCCCTGGAACCCAAGGCAAGGATGGGCCATGGAGGGGTGGAAATCCCACTTAAGATTCTGCCCAGTCCCAAGGCATGGGTGGGCCATGGAGGGGTGGGGGTCCCACTCAAGATCCACCGAGGCCATGGAGGGGTGGTAGGCCTAGACCACTTATAAGCTCCATTAGCTTCCCCTAGTAGGTTAAGTGTCTTCCAAGGTGATGACACGGGTAGAGAAAGCAGATACAAGTGTATCCCCTAAGCACGTTACTCCGAGGGTGGAATTGTCTTGGTTTGGACGTTCCTACCGTGGGTGGGTTGTCCTGGTCGGATGCTTGTGCTCTTCGGCTTAGATGGATAGCTTCGGGCGGATCTACCCATGCCACTCCTCAAATGTCTTCATTATTGCTTTTGTGATTATGTTTATATTTTGGATGTCTAGATATTAATGCTAACAAATATGTGTATGTGGAAATGTTGTTAATATGGTGAATGCAGATTTCAATCCAGGATTATTTCATTAGAGAGAACATCCCCTTGGAAGAAGAAACCCTAAATCTAATGAACAAGTGAATTCTAGGGCAAAGCTGGACAGGGGACATTACAAAGAGTATTACTAGTAGAGAGGATAGCTTGTTCGATGCAATGCCCAGGATCAAGGAGCATGAGGTCATGAGAGGCAGTCTTGGTATGAAGAGGGAAGGGTTTATGGAGCAGTCATTGCTTGTGGGCAAGCAATGTTTGGGCCGGGAGGACTGTCATGTCCCCACTTCTTGATGAGGACCTATTTTCATCTTGGTGGCAAAAGTGTTCAACACTATTTCAAATTTTAAAATAATATAAAATAATAATCTAAATTTAAATTATTAATTAAATAACATTTAAATTTATTCTTATCTAGGGCCGACCTCTTTAGGAAGGCAATTTACTATGCTGGCTGATCTCATTTGAGGGAAGCGATTATCTCCATATTAATACTTGTTTCCTTGGAGGATTAAGATCATCATGAATTTGGAATCGGTTTCCATGCGAACTTGCTGTGGATGTAGCCTCTCACTGGTTGCATGCAGGTTTGGACATTCCTCTAACCTGTGCAATTCGTGTTTGTCATTTTTGCATTCTTTGTTCAATTTTCTTTCGAGTCTTTGAGTTTATTTGCTACAGGTGCAGGTCTTTGAGAGGCAAGCGATTACCCGATACTGTGGTTGTGCTCCCGCTCTGACCACAAGACAACGTCTTCACACCGAAAGACTATTTGGAAGCATCGTCTTTCACCCTGGGACCTACACGATCTGCTACAGAAGGGATTTTGGTGTTCATGGTGGCTCTAGAGCATCTGTGACATCAGCGTATTACACTGGAATGGAGGAGCTTACCATCATGGGGGTCTCTCTTCATAGCCTGGACGAGCACTCTGAATTGATCGCTAGTGTTTGATGAGCAATTTTGGTCGTCCACACTCGTGTATTAACCTAGGCGATCATTTCCTAAGCTCGAACGTTCACAACCATACGGGAGTGCTTGGTACACCATCATATTGGTGGAGTGCATCAACATCTGGTTGTGGTGGTTAGTCCAAGACCCCATGGCAGTGGTGCATTCATTGAGCTCGGATGGCACAGACATGATCACTGTTAGTATATGACTGTCTGAGAACTCAAATACCAGTGTTGTAACCATTCTTTGCAATATAACTATTCCAGTTTGCACTAATTTCCAGTATTGTGTTAATTGATTTCAGTTTAGTAATTATAAAGTGCAGTTTATGTTGTTGTCTGGGAGTTATATTTGTAATTTGTTACCTGTGATCCACTTGAAAAGTGCATTTCAGACACTTGATTGTTTGAATTCTGTCTTGAATGAAGTTTTTCCTTATTTCTAAGCAAGCATACTACGGGTTTTTCCTTTATTTTTGAGCAAACACATTGCACAATAATCTGCCTTAAAAAGCATTCCTCCAATGAGAAACAAGCAACACCCTTCTATAAATGTCTTTGACACAAATGATTCCAACTCTATCGTCTGATTTACATCTATGTTATCGGGTTCTTCATTTTTGCTTGGCGTGCCTGCTCCTAGAGTGTTTAGGCACGGGTCCTTGCTAGGGAGCGCCTGGGAGTGCCCTAGGAGTGCCCAGGCAGCCCCGGGTTCTTTGTGGGTCCTTCTTGGGTGCTCCTAGGCACTCCCAGGGCGCCCCTAGGGTGCTGCCAGGCAGAAAATGTTAATTTGAATCATCCTTTATTGTTGTAGTAGTTTGTGATCTGTTTTAGCTTGGGTTTCAAATTAATTTCAAAGGTATTATTTCATTATCAGCTTCTTAAATGTTGCTTGTCAATTTAGTGGATTTATAAAATATTTATTTCAGTATAAACATTGACATTAATCCAATATTGTAATAACTAGATGGTTTATCGTCAGATCCCTATTATCATTGTAAGTTTGTAATTGTAATGATCTTCATTTGAATCGTGATTTTAGACATATATGATATATGACATAATATTGAAATTTGAACTATCAATTGGCATTTATCTTTATCACTACCATTGATCAATGATTCAATGATGAATTGATGACTGATGATTGATGAAGTATACTATATCATACTATCAAATGTATTTACAATTTTGTATATTTTTAATTTTTTTGCACACACACACACACACACACACATATATATATATATATACATACAGCCGTACCCAAACGTACCGTATTTCAGGGAAAAAAATCGTCGTACCAACGTACCTGTATCCCGTACCTGTGCCTGTTCCCGTACCAGAACCGGCAACTTAGATTTACATCAGTTACAAAATCTGAGCACTATGATTGATTGAACAAGATGCCTCCTTAAGCAATTCCAACACTTTGCTTTGACATAGAATGCACTCACATTTTGGCTTTCACAAGCTGAGGATTTTGGCAAGCTCTGATACCATATTATTTTTAGAGCTTCACACAAATGATAATATTACTTGTTATTCACCATCTCAAACTATTTGAAACAATACATATATAAAGGAAGGAGTCTTCCTTAATTTTCTCCCGTGTAGTTCTATCAAATTCTAGAATTAGTGAGTTGTTAAAACTTTAAACAACTCATAACAAATAACAAAATGAGCACTAACAAATTTCCCAACATTTCCAAGGTACATCTTGTTTGTAATATTAATGAAGTATCATACTATCAAATGTATTTATAATTTTTTAGTCTCCAATTAGGAATTGCACTTGTGGAGCCTCTTCACACTTTTCTTTGTTTGGACATAACTTTATTGTTTGAACTCCATTTTTCACCCTATTTGAAGCATCAGAAAGCTCTTGTTGCTGGCTATAAAATGAAATTGGTTTGGATTTGAAATATGCAAAAACAAATGAAGGGCATGGGTACCTCAAAATGAAGGATTATATAGATGAAATCCCAACACTTACATAACAAAATGACTTGGAAGGGAAAATTCCTTAGGGTTACAACAAGTTCAAGAAGGACTACTACTAGGAAGGGGAAGAAGATTTTGGAGACTGAAGTTGTACAATATTTAAATATTGAGCCATTGAGGGATAACACCATATGGCATGTAATCATTGATTTATGAATTGATAATCAGAATCAGCTTATGCATTTTCTAAATTCATTCTCTATGCATCTCATGCATTATTTAATTTTTTTTTTAATGTACGTATAATTTATTTTATTTGCAGAGTCCCTGTCAAATTTTGAGGCTGCCAAGTTTTAGCCTAGTCAGAGCTTTTAAACTATGGTTGCCCTAACTATTTGATTCCAAGCTATTTTTCCCAATTCTCTACAATAATAATAAATATATATCCTTCTTGCATGTTGTTGACTAACTTTGCTTGTTGACTAGCTTTGCATGGTTTCTTGTTTATTTTGCATCTTGTAAAAGGAACATCTTCTTGAGTTCTTCTTCACTAAACTGATTTTCATCTGCAATAAGAGCAGATGCTAGAACTCATACAATCCAAAGATTGTGAAGGTGGCTGACTGAGCTTGAACATCACATCGTGTTGGGATGTTTACTGTTTGCTAACTTTTTCATTAAGCACTTCAAATTATTATGTGACTTGATATGGGATCCTCATTAACCATCTTGAACCTAAAAAATTGTTTTAATTAAACACATTTTATATAAGCTTTTGATCTAAAAAATGGATTTATCATGTCCCATATGCATTTTGATGTTTTGATAGATTAATATAGTGTAAGTCTTAGTCAGCCATGCAAAGCCTAATGATGGATTATGTGTACTGTTAGCCCAACGTTCAGTTTTCCCCTTTGGATGCAAAGTGTGTTCGTGTTGTATGTGCACCTTGGTTGTGCTTCACTTTCAAACTGTTGGCACCAAATCTTATATTCCCTTAAATATAGAATTTTATGTCATTTGTTGTCCCTCTTGTTCTGACAAAGCCTACGATGACAACCAATTCAAGACAACTTATATTGGAGTTTCATATGTATCTGTGGTTAGGTTTTCCATTGTAGGTCTGGGATATTCTTGTCTACACAGGCCAATTGTGAAGGCTAATTCCATTCAAGTCCTTTAGGACAATCTTGTTTTAAACATGTCCTAGGCTTACCCTGGTGCTATAATTGTCTTAAATTCTTAATGATGGTTAATGCAAGCCTAGTTGCATTGATAAGGTCTTCATTTGATTATGCAAATATTTATGTTTTATGCTTGTAGGTGGCATATTTATCTGCTTATGAGAGCTTATCTTGTTGCCATGTGTCTCTCTCAGATTTCTATTGGTGAAAGACTCCAATGCAAATATTAGCTTGCTTCTTTTGCCCATGTGGATGCAGCTCGACCATTGATCTCAAGTGTTTTGCTCCAGCTCAACCATGACCATAGATTTCTGCCACAAAGTCAAATGTAATAGCATAGTGCTCATTCCCAATGTGTTCCAAATTGTTGATGACTTATATTGCAGTGGTTGGGCTTTGTTTGCACTGTTAGGGTATGCCTCAAGCCAACCATTTTTACTTCAAAATTCAGGATTTGCTTATTCTTGCTGGCAAAGTTGGAACTTTGAGGCCATGGATGCATTAATGTGGTCCTTGGCAGCATGATCAAGCTTGTTACTGATCTGTAGGGAATTTGCAGGATGAGGAAAAGATATTTGAATCACCAAAGGGTTGTGTGCAATGTGAAACATGGCATAGTTTGAATTGTAGCTTTTTTTTCACCATTTTCTCCCTATAGGCATTTGTTTCTTTACATGAACTAGGAATGGGTGAGACATGGTGGGCTTAATGTACAAGAATGGTATGCATTATGTTGCAGGCCTACAGGTAGAGATCCATTGACCTGCACGGGCAAAGACATTCTTCCCATCATGATATACCAGATCATTATCTAAGGCAGTTTTCTTCATCAAAGCATGTGTAATTCTTTTGCATAAAGATGTGTGCCAGTTATGACGTATTATTGCTGATGTAACATGATTTGCTGCCTGTTCTCCATGCCTATGTGGCTGAGATTGAGCTGTCATTGATATTTAAGTGTGCCGTAGTGATGTATTGGGTTTGTTGGTGGCCTTGGCTGGAAAAAAGGATGCAATTAATTTGTGCAAGGTGCCCTCTGCGCTGCATTTTGGTTTTAGGGTTTCAAGCATTGTAAAACCCTAGATTTTCAGCTCTTGGAGCATATGTATTCTGTAACCATTGATGGGACTAATCAATGAATGAAAAGCTCTTTTGATGCAATGTCTCCATGAATATATAGTTTGATTTCATGAACACATGTTGTTCTTGTCACATTTGCTGACATGAGTGTTAGGGCAAGTTGGTTGATCATCATAGAGATCACAAAATCTCTGGGAAGCCTTTCTCAGAGACTCTTTCTTGTCTAGCACAGAAAACATACTTGTTTGTTCATAGAATTTGAAGAATGTTTCATCGTCGCTGCTGTGATATTTATTTCCCATATGCATATATTTCTTGGTTTTGAATTCAGCTTCATCGCCCAATGGATTAAAGTACCAGTCCAGTTCTCAGCTACCCCTTTACACCACTCTTTAAAATACATCAAAGAATATCTCAACATTAGTTCTAGGTAGTTGTTCTTCCCACTTTGTATATCTCATTGCTTTGGCAATAATAGTGCTCCTAGGCTTCCTCAAGCATCATCCCAGGTGAGATATGCAATGTTGTCATCCCAACATCCTTGTGTGAAGTTGAATGATGAGGTTGAATATCATCAGGGGTTTGAGAAGGATATATCTTAAGTCTTTCACATGGTTGTATATCTGGTTGATAGAGGGGTGAAAGAGTTGATGTTGTTGTCCATTCTCTTTGAGTAACCTTGTAAACCATCATATGACAATGGACAACTTTTGTTTTTCTTTTGAGACATTTTCAAACCATTCTTTCTTATTTTGGAATGTCTCTAAACCAGATAGCACCAGCGCACATACAACTGGCAATAATACTTGCTCCAGATTACTGGAAACACACTCAAGGGAACAAATAGTGTCCTTGAATATTTTCTGTGTCGATCTTTGGTTTGTTCTAGGTACAAGCTGTATTAAAAGGAAAAATGCTCAGATGAGGATGATATATGTTGAGATGCTGATGTTCAGAAGTACCTGCCATAGATTCAAAGGAATGCAAGGGAATATATAAGCTTGAAGATTGCTAACTGCTAAAGGTTGTGAAGATGCTGAGGATAAGGAAAGTCAATAACAAAGTGTCCATCAGTTGTTTTCCAAAAAAGTTAAGAGTAATCACGTCCTCTCCTTCTGTCAATTGCCATGAATGAAGTCATTGAAATAATGTTTAATGAAGACTTCAATACATATGATAGTTTGTTGTTGGTAAATTATGGGTCACTGCTGAATTCTTAAGGAGAACTATATATTTGCAACTTAAGCTTAATGTTTTGAATATTATAATTCGATTTAATGTCTTCCTTTTGAGTGCCTCTGAATAAGGTTTTCCAATGCAAATTAATTTTAATGAAATCCTAAGTATATCACATCAAACATTTGCCGTTTTTTCCCCAATGTACATATTTTTATTTTGGACAATCAAATTAAATAAAATTAAGCTTTGCTAACTGCTAAAGGTTGTGAAGATGCCGAGGATAAGGAAAGTCAATAACAAAGTGTCCATCAGTTGTTTTCCAAAAAAGTTCAGGAGTAATCACGTCCTTTCTTTCTGTCAATTGCCGTGAATGAAGTCATTGAAATAATATTTAATGAAGACTTCAATACATTTGATAGTTTGTTGTTGGTAAATTATGGGTCACTGCTGAATTCTTAAGGAGAACTATATATTTGTAACTTAAGCTTAATGTTTTGAATATTATAATTTGATTTAATGCCTTCCTTTTGAGTGCCTCTGAATAAGGTTTTCCAATGTAAATTAATTTTAATGAAATCCTCAGTATATCACATCAAACATTTGCCGTTTTTTCCCCAATGTACATATTTTTATTTTGGACAATCAAATTAAATATAATTAAGCTTTGCTAACTGCTAAAGGTTGTGAAGATGACGAGGATAAGGAAAGTCAATAACAAAGTGTCCGTCAATTGTTTTCCAAAAAAGTTCAGCAGTAATCATGTCCTCTCCTTTCAATTGCCATGAGTGAAGTCATTGAAATAATGTTTAATGAAGACTTCAATACATTTGATAGTTTGTTGTTGGTATATTATGGGTCACTGCTGAATTCTTTGTTAAACTTAAGTGATCAGATTGTATGCACAGAAAATAATTCAAAATCAGAGATAATAACACAGCATATACCCTGGGAAAACCCTCCTCTTGAGGGAGAAAAACCCAGCAACAAAGATCTCTCTTATATTTAAAATAGTCAACAATGATCTTTACAATGCGGCCGATTGCAAGGCCAACCAACAGCACCAAAGCTTGATGCAAAAAACAGAATATTATCAAGCTCTTCCTTGATATCAAAATCAGACTAATAGATCTTCGATCTGCTCTTAATGGAATCACACTTCTCTTGTATTGAACTGTAAATGAAATGGATGAATATCAGATAAGTTCGCTCTAGAATATTCGCTCTAGAATATCAGATAAGTTTGCACTTGAGCATCAGATGTATTCGCACTGGAATATCAGATAAGTTCGCACTTGATCATCAGATCTAATGTGAACAACCGAACTCTGTTAGCAGTAACTTCGCCCTTGATGTGCACTTGATAGAATTCGCTAATTGTACCTTCGCCCTATATGATATGATCACTCTTGATCAGATAATATATTCGCACTTGTGTAAATGATCGAACTGGTCTGGTTCTTGGATGATAACAATTGACGAACAATCTGTATATATATACAAATGAATGGAGAGGCAGATCCTTCATGTCGGCCTCTTAAGAAATCATGACTCCAAGATATGATGTCGGCTCCAAGCAATCAATGTCTGCCTCAATCAAAATAACATGTATTGGCCTGAAAGAATATTCTCACCTCTTCACAAGAGGTCGGCCACCTTAAAGATCGAATCCCAAGGAAAATGAGGTCGGCTCCAAATAATAAACATGTATTAAGTGTCCTCAAGATGAATTCGTATCTTCATATGTCGGCCCATACAAAGTGAAGATAAACGATAACAATAAATATAAATTGAATAGCCAACGGCTATCATTCAATTTATGTTTCCACGAAGGAGCTGAGCTGGAAGGAGCTACCGAAGCTGCTATATCATTAACACTCCCTCTCAGCTAGGGAGAGAACTTCTAGCTGCACAAATACGAATCATCTCAATATGATATCCATCAGCCATCATTGCCTGCAATCAGATATAAAGAGAAGGATATCACCTCAATGTGATGACGAACATCATGGCTACATCCATGTGTGAAATGATATATCACCTCATTGTGATATTGACCACCATGGCTACACCCATGTATGGAAAGGAGCTTATCACCTCATCGTGAAAGCATATCACCTCAATGTGATATCAACCATCATGGCTACACCCATGTATGGTATGTACAAGTGTTCATCACTTGCGTGATGTTGTCACCTCAACGTGACTTTCACCATGGCTCTCCCAGAGGGTGAAACACAAGTACACAAGAAATCATCACGGATTCTCTCACGTGATGCTGTCATGGAGTCACACACATGACATCCACCATGACTCTCTCAGAGGGTGGAAACAAGGGCTTACACCTCAAATTCTTCCGTCACAGAAGAAAGTGCAATAGTAAGTACAAGTGTTCATCACTTGCGTGATGTTGTCACCTCAAGTGACTTTCACCATGACTCTCTCAGAGGGTGAAACACAAGTACAACATATGTCATGGAGTCGCACACATGACATCCACCATGACTCAGCTCAAAGGGTGGAAACAAGGGCTTTCACCTCAAATTCTTCCGTCATAGAAGAAATTGCATTAACAAGGCTCATTGATCTGAGACTCATACTCAGTCAAGGCTGGATTCTCCACCATACCAAGCTTATCTCGAAGGTATACAAACTTTGTCCTGGTGAGAGGCTTGGTGAGAATATCCGCTCATCGGCTAATGTACCTCAACTGACAACTTTACGGTACCATATCTCGATATAGTGGTACTTGATCTCAACATGCTTGGATCTGTCATGAAACACAGGAATGACAAAAGCTTCACACAACTCGATTATCACAATGAATAATAGTAGGCTCCATTGATTTTCCAAACAATCCGCAAGGAGCTTATGAAGCCACACTGCTTCCCGAGTTGCCATGCAAGCTGCAATGTACTCAGCCTCTGCTGTACTCAATGCTACAAAAGACTGCTTCCTGCTGCACCAGGAAATCATAGCAGAACCCAAACTGAAGCAACAATCAGAGGTGCTCTTCCGATCTGAGACACAACCTGCCCAATTAGAATCAGTGAAACCAATTAACTCCAAGTCTGCATCTGAAGTATACTTCAACCCATATCCAATTGTGCCACGCAAGTGTCTCAGGATATGTTTAGCTGCAACAAGATGTATCTGTCTTGGATCACACATAGACTGGCTAAGTGCACTCACTGCATAGCAAATATCAGGTCTAGTGTTAACTAGATACATCAAGGATCCAAACAGCTGTCTATACAATGTAGGATCCACCAAATCTGAACTAGCTACAGCCTCCATAGATGTAGACATGGATGCCAAATCTCTTCAATATATCAATGGTGAACTTCCCTTGACTTAGAATCATACCATCTGGTTTCTGCCAGATTTCTAAGCCAAGGAAGTAATGCATGAGCCCAAGGTCCTTCATCTCAAATTCAGAAGTCAATTCCTTGAAAGTAGAGATTTGGATCAGCATCATTCTTCAAGAACCCAAACTTGATAGGTACTGATCAATCCTTTCGTACCATGCACGAGGAGCCTGCTTAAGACCATACAAGGCCTTCTTCAGCTTGAAAACATGTGACTCCTCCCATGTACCTCGAAATAGTGAGCAACAGGAGCAATGTAATCAACTCCCTCTTTTTGAGAAAACCCACGAGCCACAAATCTTGCCTTGTACTTTTCAATGCTTCCATCTGCATTTCTAAGTATTTGCATCAATCTTCTGACCTCATCATCTAAGATTGCCTGCAACGCTTGCCTTAGAGAAATGGATTCCAACATACACCTCTGTAGAGATATAGGGTTGTCCTCTTCGACCTCATTCCAGAACACTCTATTTTATTCTCAGCAAGTCATAGAACTCCCTCTGAAGGTTAAATCTTCCTTTTCGAAGAGATGTCTTCAGCCATCCACTTGGTCCCATGGCTGCATGATGTGTCTCCATACTTCAACCTACAGAATGCAGAAAGCAATCTCTTACACTTCTTGGTATGTCATGAAAGCATTAAGAAGAGATTACTAATAGTTCATGGAACTCAACTATCTCGAAGAGAAGTACCATTGCTAGAAGCATACATAATGGCTATCTCAGTGTTATAGCATG
The DNA here is from genome assembly GCA_007258455.2 of Sequoia sempervirens. NCBI lineage: Eukaryota > Viridiplantae > Streptophyta > Pinopsida > Cupressales > Cupressaceae > Sequoia > Sequoia sempervirens. Next base: position 439,405 of record VDFB02382991.1, read on the forward strand.
AATTAATAATTACATAACAAATTCATGAACATTATTCAACCATGCAATACTTATCTCATTGAAATCAGGATCTCCTTAAGTAATCCCAAATAATAAATTCATCATTCATCTTCGTTGATTCTAACATGTCTTTCTTCCATCTTTACTGTTCTCGGGAGAGCTAATCTCAGCATAACAAAAGACAATCTACACAGATTTCATTAGGCAGTCAGCATATAGAACCAGACTTCTCAAATAATCGAGGCTCTATCACAGTTCATGCATATAGAAAATCAATCATAATTGTAATTTTAGTTTTCCTTTTATTTCAGAGTCACGCTCAAAAATTAGCATGAAACAACTTGCAATGAATAATTGTTAATTCTAAAGAGTCTTATCCCAGTGATCACTATTTACTGGTCACATGCAATCCAAGCAAATGATGTCAGATTTGCACAACTCAACAAACTGAAATTCATCCCAGATTAAAAATATAAACAAAGATACTTATCTCTTTATTAATCTTCCTTGCATTCACCAAGGATTCAGATCTGCTCAAGCTTCTTCCAAGTAGATAGGTTCAGATAGAACTTCAACAACATACTTATTAGAGCCCGCACAGAAATCACGGTGGCTGCATATAAATGAAGATCACAACCTCCTCACTGTCAATGCCCAGCACATGACACATTTTCATTTCATTTCAGAGATGTCACAGATAACTGCCCAGCAGGAAGGATTCACCGAAAAGATTATACGCTGAACTCCAGGCAACTTCTGATAGGATCTGAAAAATGCCTCTTTACTTTCTTCACAATGTACGCAATTACATCGACTAAACACGAACAGGGGAAGCCGATGAAGACTCTCAGTCTATTGTCCCAAAATGTGCATAACTTCAATCTAAGTTTCCAATGTCGACAAACTTACTGCAATCAATATCTGATCAGATCTTTTTCATTGACCCGCTCTGATACCATGTTAAACTTAAGTGATCAGATTATATGCACAGAAAATAATTCAAAATCAGAGATAATAACACAGCATATACCCTGGGAAAACCCTCCTCTTGAGGGAGAAAAACCCAGCAACAAAGATCTCTCTTATATTTAAAATAGTCAACAATGATCTTTACAATGCGGCCGATTGCAAGGCCAACCAACAGCACCAAAGCTTGATGCAAAAAACAGAATATTATCAAGCTCTTCCTTGATATCGAAATCAGACTAATAGATCTTCGATCTGCTCTTAATGGAATCACACTTCTCTTGTATCGAACTGTAAATGAAATGGATGAATATCAGATAAGTTTGCTCTAGAATATTCGCTCTAGAATATCAGATAAGTTCGCACTTGAGCATCAGATGTATTCGCACTGGAATATCAGATAAGGTCGCACTTGATCATCAGATCTAATGTGAACAACCGAACTCTGTTAGCAGTAACTTCGCCCTTGATGTGCACTTGACAGAATTCACTAATTGTACCTTCGCCCTGTATGATATGATCACTCTTGATCAGATAATATATTCGCACTTGTGTAAATGATCGAACTGGTCTGGTTCTTGGATGATAACAATTGACGAATAATCTGTACATATATACAAATGAATGGAGAGACAGATCCTTCATGTCGGCCTCTTAAGAAATCATGACTCCAAGATATGATGTCGGCTCTAAGCAATCAATGTCGGCCTCAATCAAAATAACATGTATTGGCCTGAAAGAATATTCTCACCTCTTCACAAGAGGTCGGCCACCTTAAAGATCGAATCCCAAGGAATATGAGGTCGGCTCCAAATAATAAACATGTATTAAGTGTCCTCAAGATGAATTCGTATCTTCATATGTCGGCCCATACAAAGTGAAGATAAACGATAACAATAAATATAAATTGAATAGCCAACGGCTATCATTCGATTTATGTTTCCACGAAGGAGCTGAGCTGGAAGGAGCTACTGAAGCTGCTATATCATTAACATTCTTAAGGAGAACTATATATTTGTAACTTAAGCTTAATGTTTTGAATATTATAGTTCGATTTAATGCCTTCCTTTTGAGTGCCTCTGAATAAGGTTTTCCAATGTAAATTAATTTTAATGAAATCCTAAGTATATCACATCAACATTTGCCGTCTTTTCCCCAATGTATGTAATGTCCCCTTTTATAAAATTAAAGAATTAACCTAAGGAATAACAATACATATATGAAAGTAAGCATAAGGAATTCATTAAATACTTAAATTAACATGTTCATGCAAAAAACAGTACATTTTATTCATGTATAATATATGAATTTTTACACATCACAGCTATTAGATCACAGATGCCAATTATCCCACTGGCTCCCCTCCTACCAACCAATTCAAAGACAGGAAATGAGCCACGCACAAGGAGGCCCTTAGCGTCACTCTTCTCAGACCACCTGGGCAGACCTCAGTCATCCAAGTGGGTAAATTACCTCGAAGAGGACCTAGTACCTGCTCTCCTTCAGGGCGCCCAAACCTTCCTTAATATGATTTGGCAGAGAGAGAGAGAGAAGAGTTGGGTGTGTATTACTGACTTCTTACAATCTAATCTTTAATACTATGTAGAATTGCTAACTTCCCTTAACATTGATGTTAGGTCTATCTTAATGTAACCGAGTTAGAGAATACAGAGTTTTATTTGGTTTATGTATATTACGTATTGAGTTGGATTGTCTTATCCAGTGCTATTGTATGACAAAATAGATGGGCGTGAACAACACTTACCTGATTTGTAGACACTCGCAGATGGCCAACGTTCTCTTTATTCTTCTTAGCGCGACTCCAGGTATAATCACTTCACGCCTTCCTCGTTTCTCAGTCTGATGCCCCTTTGTTTGCAACAAACGCCTATTTAAAGACAGGGGTTTAGCAACGCGACCCTTAGAAAGAGACGCATACACCGCTGGGAGGAGACCTAACGCTTCAGGGGGTTGCGTCCAGAGATTTAGCAACAGCTGCGTCCGAGAGACATGACTCAACAATGCGGAGCTCTTTCCAGCGATAGTGCTTGGACCAAGGACGCGGAAAAATAAATAATTTAACCATATTAATTGAGTCTTTAAAGATTAAAACATTTCTCACTATTAAATCGACCATTATTTAGCTATTCCCCTTTATCAATTATAAAGAGAATAATAAGAACTATGTGCTTTAATTAAATAAACATATAAATATTATTGAGATTAGCAATTTACATACATTTTCCTTATATGATTTTATTTTGTATATTTTATTTTATTTTCCTTTTAATGAAACAATATAGAGTAAAGAAGAGGGTCATGACAATGTACATATTTTTATTTTGGACAATCCAATTAAATATAATTAAGTCGAGGGTTTCCCAGTATGTGATTCTCAATGAGGATGCAAACCCGAGAAGGAAGTCATGATGGACTGTTCCATTTGCCATATATTCTGCAGAACCATAAAAGCTTTACCGACATTTATTTGCTCTCTCTCTCTCGCCCCCCGTTCCCCGCCGCCCCCCCTCTCTCATTCTTACTCACAGACATTCACACACAACTTATTAATCTGAATTAATTTTGCAAAGTTCTATTGACTATTTTCTACACGCTTTTATTATCTATATAGGTCATAGGTTTAGTATGATTTAAACAGTTGATTGACACATATATTATATCATTTGTTGCAGGCAGGACTTAATGGATTACATAAACAAAAGTGGCAAGTTCGAAAAGAAATTTCATGGTTTCACAGGTGATGATGCATAGGATTAATTAATTATTTTTATGTGCACTTGTTTTATTTCTTTTCTCTAGTCTCATTACAGAAAGAAAATGTATAAACCAATCAAAGTCTATTTTGGTAGATCCATCATTTATTAAACAAAATTGAACTGTACTCCTCATGCAAGTAGATTGGCAAGGTCTGGTTTACTCCTGATTAATTGAAATTTGAAAAAGAGGGGGGCCATCGTGCAAAATTGATGTGCTTTTTTTGGTCTTGACCTAAAACATCACCTTTATCATTTATATTTTGACATTTTGTATATTTTGATAAAGAAAAGTCTGAATATTATCTATAAAGAAGAGGTCATATCACAAAATCCCTTTTTAGTCTCCAGGTTGTAGAGGGTGTTTACAACTGCCCAATACAGAGTGGTGAAAAAGTACGTAAGACTAAAAGATGATACAAATCTTAACTGAGATTTATTAACACTTGAAAGAATATACAGAAGATGACAATGACTAAGCTGCACTTGAGTTGGAAGGTGTTACACTGCTTCTATTGCCTTGTCCTTTCTCCATAGAAATGTTGTTTGCAACCTGTAGAGACAAAAATTCCTCTACATCATCCTCGAGCATCTCTACTGGGAAATTATCATTGCTATCATCCAACAAACTGCCAATTCAACATATTATGAGGCCTCGATTTATACTTTGTTGAAGCTTGGGATAAAAGTAAAACATTAGAGTGAACATAAACAAGATCCTCCACATTTTTGCTTCCTAACCTATCATATTTCACTGGATGGATGAATGCATATTCATCCCAATTTCATTTACAAGTTGAGACACTAGAAACCTATGGAACAAAATAAATTTGATTCCTTGAAAATTTAATTTAATTTAATATAATTCATGAGATATAAATCAAATATATTACTATTGGGTTGTACGTATTGAACAAAAAAGGATATTTCTTGTCATATATATGGGTCCTTTATCTTAGATTTTTTAGGGGATGCTCAGATGGTGTTCTGATGGCGTAGAAATTAGAAGAAATCAGACCCTAATTATAAGGGTTAATTTTGCCTGCTTTGCACTAGAAAATCTGATTAGGTGTTTTTTTACTGCTTTATTTCTGTTAATTGCAGATTGCTTTTTAAGGTAGTTGCTTTGTAATGAGGGAAACTAAAAATATAGGGTTTCTTTTGTTCACTTGAGTTGGAGATCTATTTAAAACCCTGGGCACTCTCTTTTACACAACATAACTGCAGAACCAGAATTTAGAATAATAGAATATTCAAATAGCAACTGTTATTCTGATTTTAATTATTTTTCTTCTACATCTAGAAGTGTGTGAATGCTAGGTTATAGCACTTGGAATTGCAGGTTCGATCAAAGTTTAAGTCAGACAATTTGTGTAAAACCCTAGAATGCAGAATTTACATACCATGTGACAAATTTTAACACTTTACATTGTAGTCGCAAATCTAGAAACTAGAAACTAACATTCGGGTTAAGCAACAGAGCTAATTGATTTGATGAAAAATCATGACAGTTTAAGCTATCTTTTTTTAAGCCAAAGAATTCTTAAATTGGCGAGATTAAATGGCAACAAACATTAACAATCCAAAAATAGAATTACTAAGGAAAGAGCATTAAAAATGCTCTTTGAGATTAGAACAACTTTAGCGTTTTATTTCTAATGATAAACTTCGATAATGCATGAGAACACCTATCTATGCCTTTGACAAAAGGCTGGATATAACTCTCTTATTAGAAAAAAAGTATAATAGCAAACATCAATAATTCTCATCAAGGACTTTTGGCAGCCATGTAAACTGGAGAAAGAGACTACTCTTCAGAACTTGTCTCTCTCTTGGTCACTTATATCTAGGAACAAAAATCTAAACTTTTATTGCAAGATCAGCCCATAAAGTAAATCAATTCATTGGATTTGCGAATACAACAGCTTTATTGATCTTCAAAGCTGGGCTGACTTATTGGAAGTATTTCTCAAGGCAACTTTTCCAGCTAGCTAAGGTTGTGTAGGTAATAGACAACAAATTACGACATGTTTTGCAGCATATACTATGGGGATATTTCTTGTTCCAGATAAACCTGGGTGATCTAAGCATCATCAGCCTCCTTCACAAATAGCAGCCACGAAAGGATGGATTCCCCAATGATGTGATGCTATGGCTACTGGTGAGCCACATAGTAAAAGGCAAAAGTTACATCCTCATGGACCAGCCTAAAGATACTATTCTTCTACAATTTATAGACCACCATTCTCTTGCACTAAGTCTAATCATTTCTCTCTTTTCACTTTCTATAGTCAGTGTGCTATTTTGTTAGTATTTAATTGTGTAGTTTTTGAGTCAATCTTACTGACCCATATTTCACAAGTAGTGGTTGACAAGAATGCATCTGTCATGAGCATGAATGGTCCACTTAGTACTCATTGTATTCTAGGTGATACTCACTAAAATGAAGCATTGGGACTTCTTGGGAGGTTATCCTTCCTAGTACCACTTTGAATCAAGTGAACTTAACCTTGGAATTTCCCTCAAGATCAAGCCCCCTTAGCTTGCAACCCCATTTGCAAAACCTTCAGCAAGTGCTGTGCCATATGAATCATTCATTATAGAGCTCTTTAACTCATTTGTTATCTTGTAGGTCGTTTTTCATAGTGTGTCAAATTATGTGATGTTTTATCAAAATTTAACTGTGTAGTTTTTGAGGCAATCTCATTGATCCATATTTCAGTGGTCCATAAGAACCCATCTCTCATGAGCATGAATGGTCCACTTAGCACTCATTGCATCTCGGTGATGCTCATAGGGGTGAAGCATTAGGACTTCTTGAGAGGTCACCCATCCTAGCACTACTTCAACTCAATTGCACTAAACCATAGAGTTTCCATGGTTCTATTTTCTTTCTGCTATAGATGCACAAGTAACCATTTCTCTTGTCTTATCTTGGACTGCTACTTGCATAGCTAATACTACTATTTTTGGACTTCTTTTCCTAGTGGCTAGTTTCTCACAAGATGACCGCTGAGGATTTTTGCAATGTCTTTTATATTAAAATATAATATACCTTATTTTATTTTAAGTTGAATGATTAATTAGAAAGAAAACTAGGGCTCCTTATTAACCCCATTTACAATGCATCATAGAGAGTAATAACTTGTCGATAAATAATTTTGTATTCTAGAGATTGAAATTAACATAAAAGTGTCACCTTTTAATGTTTATTGTAGGATTCTTAGCATGCCTTCTTTGATATATGCTAGATTGACATATTTTAAGGTTATCTAAGAAATTTTTATTGGTGGGATAAAAGCTATGTGCAAATACCTGAGTTTTCAGATTAATGTTTTATTTTATCAGTCTTGCTAACTAGACCTATCTTGCTACTAGACCCATTTGGTTATGGGCTCATTGAATTGCTAATTTAAAGAGGCCCTGAAATCTCTGATGTCATTTGTCCAAGATTTTTGAGTATTATGAGCCATTTATCTTTGCTGTTATAACTAATGGATGCATGTGCTCACTTTTAGGTGTTGATGGTCCCTTGGGGAAACGAATGGATAACACAAATACACGTATCAGAACTGGTTGGGAACCAAAGTACCCAAGCTTTGTCGAAGTTCTTGGCATATCAGAGTAAATTTATTATTTTGACATTAATTTGTTCATTCATATGCAAGATTTCTTTTAGTGAACACTCATTATGGAAATGCACAATGGGAGCAAGTTTGGCATCCAATAGAGATTATTGGTTTTATTAATTTATTAATAAGTTTATATTTGGTTTTTTTTGGATACATTAATTGTGATCTAGGGGGTCACTTCCTTTATACTAAAGGGAGAGAATATGCATCAACCCTATTATTGGGGGTACAGTGAAAATAAAAAAATCTGTAGTCTTTCTATTTGGGGAGATGTTACTGTCTATTCCACCCTGCTGCATTGCCAGGAAATACAAAAAGCTTTCTACTGTATTCTTCTTTTTACATATGTATATTACTGTCTGAGCATGCATCAAAGGAAATAACACCTAGGCTGGCCTAATTACTTGCACCACTTATCAATATTTGTAAGGTGTCCTTTTATCCTTCTCATGAGGTAGGATGAATCAATGGGGGCATTGAAAGGAATTTGAAATGCTTTTGGAAGCTAGCCCATGCCTTAGCGGACTCATCAATTATTAGATCTTCAACTTTGGTTATCGTATAGTTTGCAAGAAAATCTTCTTCTTGATTGATAAAAAATCTAAGGCATCTAACAAAGGCCAAGCATTGTGTAATATATTTGAAATTTTCCGATAGTATTTAAGAAAGAATAAGGTGCACACAAACTTGTAACCCCAGTGAGAGAGCTTGCACATTTGCTTCGTTATTAGTTCCATACACCAATTTCTTTAAAGCTGCACAAACCATAGGGCCTGCTTCATTCTGAATTATGCACCCTGCATTAGAGAGACTCCGTTTGCATCTAGAATCTCCATCAAAGTTTAATTTTAGTTGACTTGGCAGAGGTGGAGACCAACATATTCTTATCTGGGATTGGGAGTAGACTTAACACTAGGCCCATAAATGGGGAGATTTATATTTGGATTCTTAAATACAATAGTGTCATTCTTTAACAAGAGTAGTGTGACAAGTCCTTACCTATTTATGGAATTCATATGATTAGCTCACAAAGTTTTAAGTGAAGATTATTATTTTTTTTTATAGATGAATTGTGGATTCTGTTTGGCCTTTGCCTTGAAGAAATACAAAGAGACCACACTGATAACAATTAAAATAAAATGGTGTCTGCTAACTAAACAATTTATCAAACTTTTTTTTTTCTTCTGAGATCTTAATATCATCTGGGAGGATAAGATCTAGGTTTTCTATAGGTGGCCAAAGGCCAACCACCTTTTTCAGGAGAAATTTGCTTTAGTCTCAAATCCCCTTCCTCATCAACAGAGGGAAATTACTCTTCCAAAAATTTGAAACAAAATACTTAATGGTAGATTCTAGAAGAACTGGAAACTCTTTTGCATAGCTTTCACAAAAAAATATCGTATTTTCGTTTTCTTTTGAGCTGATTTGATCAATCAAAGGATTCAAAAGCTCTTTTTCTTTAATAATGAAATAAGGCATTTTCTTTTCTTGCACTTCCTACAAGATGGGAGAGGCCGATGCATCCATGGAAGGATTTTCCACAAAATCAATAGCATTAGATGCCTCTTCCATTGGGCTTTTCGGGGACACTTAACCATTAAATATAAAGCTTTGGTAGCCTCTTCTAGTGGACTTTCTGCAATCTAATGTTGTAGTTTAGCATTTTTCCACCAAAAAGCCTTGCCAATAGATTTTCTGGTCTTCCGTGGACATAAATCCAACAAATGTCCAAGTCCAAAACTAATTCTACACCTAAAAGCCAACCATTCATAATCAAGATTCTGCTTTGCTAGAAGACCCAAGGATAAGTTGTATGAGAAAGCCCGAAAGTTTCAAAAGAAATAGAAACAAACTTATCCAAAACATTTATAACTTTCCACAGAGGTAGATTGCTAGAAATGCAGTGGAAGATTGGGCATCCTTACCCAAACCTGTAATACCAAGAAGTTTTCTGTCAATGGATTATAATCTTGGAACTAAGGTTTGACTAAAAGGGCTGCATTCCCCCTATGGTCCCTTAGCATATATGTTTGCCTTAAATTCACACTCAATGATGAAAAATTCCACGCACAAGAAAGGATCACCACAAACTTTGCAAGAAAGGGTTTCTGTGTATGTCACCCATGTGTGCAGCTCCAATAGATTGGGTCATAATTTGTTAAACCTACAAATAAGACCCATCTCTTCAAAATACTCTGCACCCTCAACCACATCACTTCCAAATTCTAATACCAAAATCTTCTTAGCTGTTTTGAACTTCTGTCTTAGAGAACTCATCTGTCCAAGATAGGATCGCTTAGCTTCATTAATGGCTGCCTTAGTATGCTATGCTCCATTCCTCAAATCAAAGGCCTCCACAAAGACCTTGCTTATTGACATCTTCAACAACTTCCAAAAATGAATGTTCTGAACTATTCCTAGCTCCTCCACTCTCTATCGGGATGAGTTCTCACAATCTAGTCTCCAATACCCGTGAACAACTGTTGCCAAGGGTAGTGGAAACCAACACTTGCTCAAACCCTTTTCGCCCACTGACATTTCTTTTGCCCCCTTCTCTGGACCACCAACACAAGATCTGTCAACTACAGACTTAGAGAGTACACAGGTGGAACTAGCAACAATAGGGTTAGGAACCGTGATTGCTGCAACCATTGCAATTTTATTTGTTTTTATGAAAGAATTAGAACATGAAACTTTGTTGTTTTGCTTGCCATCTTTTTTAAGCATAATAAAGATGGATGATTCATTTATCTATGTTGAATTCAAACAGAAGGCTCTCAACTCCCCCCAAGATTACCAGCCCTGTCTACAGATATGCACCTAGACACTAGACCTTTGATACTAGCTGTAAAATTATGTCAATGCACTCAAAATTGGTTCGACATTCTTCTTAATGCTAAGCATGGCACCATACACACCATATTCATGGCACCAAGGAAAAGATGTATCAGGTTTCCATTTGTCTTTAGCTAGAAATTCTGTCTGAGGTTTGTAATTGATAAATTGTTAACATCTATCAATTTTGAGTGAAGAGATTATGTGCATGGCTAGCTTGTAAACAATAACAGCTGAAGATATGGTATGTACGGCTAGCTTATAAATAATAAGTGAAGATATCGATGTAAGGAGAACATACAAATGATAAGATTATTTCATTAATGAGATTGAAGTTAACAAGATTAGAAATTGAGGACATCGACGAATCTGTTTAGATTATTAATATATGTAACACTAGAAAACTAGGAAATTGAATGCTTTTAGCAAATTTCATTCGAGTACAACATTAAAATGTATAGCACTTAATTAATATTATAAGAGCAGCGAATTTTACAAAGTTGACAAATTTAATAATTTAGTATATCATAAAAATAATTTGAAATTATAAAGCAAATACAAGATAAATAGATGTGGTATTTTTGTAAAATTCATACTATTAATTCATGAAATAATAAAAAATATTTTCCTTCATGCCATTCTATATCTTTTTTAATTTTTAAAACATTTCCTATAATAATCATATGATTATTTTCACATCCATTCCTTCTATGTTCTAAATGTGTATATATATTATGTACAAATTCACATTGTAATCCCTCGTGACACCTTTGTTGAGTGAACATAAATGCTAATCTTGATTTCTTGAGCTATTAATTTTGTGCCTAGCTTTCTAGCAACAATTGGCCTATGGTCATGATACCGTTGAGTCTCTTGCTTGTTTAATTTGTTAGAAAGCCCCTTAATTGCATGTAGCACTTGTCGTATTAGGGTATCATTGATGAGTAGGTCCTGATTGAATTATGTATATATCTACATGCATCTAGCATGGCTAAAATTGAAATAGAAACTAAAGAAGGAAATTTGGAAATGGTTATATCCAAATTCATAGGAGCAAGATGATCACTATAACTACCTTTTGAAAAAAATGTGAAATATGAGAATTAATGCCATCCATTGTGTGCTTGTGAGTACTAATACTAAACCCAAGAAAGTGAGTTTGTGCAAACTAAGGTAGCAAGCTAAAACATCGAGTTTATGAGAACTAATGTCAAACCTAAATCTCTACATTCAATACCAATCATAATTAGTTTCTTTTGTTCTAATTGGTCTCCAATTCTTAACAATGGGCAAATCTATAAAAACATAGACAAGTTCTTGCAAATTGATTTGTACTTCCAATGTCCTAGCCTCTTGTACGTAGATTTTCCTAGGGACACTTATGACACAAATTTCTCTATTAGTTATGATGTTATTAGTGCCTTTAAAAGAAAGTAAACCTTCATAAAAAAAAATATAAAATCAAATTTATATATTTAGGTCAGTTAAAACTATCCCATCAATGTCCATTCCTTCAATTTTCTCCCTAGAGTTCTTAGCTTGAGGATATTAAAGTATTATTTGGTTCTCTCTATCATATTCTCTTATAGGTCAATTGAGAATTGCACTCTAAATAACATAGATCAAATGCGTCCTTAGAGAAAATATTAGCTTCACTACATGCTTGAGCAACAAAAGATCCTCGAGGAGTTTTGAATATCCATCTATTGTGCTAATCAAGCTCTTAGACCTCTATCTTCTCTCTTCTTTGCCTTAGTTCAGGTGTAAACTCTCATACTTCGAGCTACATCATGCATGAGTTGTGATGAGATAGAAAAAACAATGCACATTTTTGATAATTTCTGCAATTTTAAGACCATCCAAATAATCTCCATGTTTAAGATGCAATTATTAATTAACAATGCATATTATTGTTAACAAGTAATTAAATGAGGTTTATATGACTACGAGAAAAATAAGTTTTATTTAAAATTTCTAACAAAAAAGAAAGATAAATCATAATTTAGAATGAACTTGTTTGTACCTCTAAAATTGAGGTTGAAAAAAGGTATGTAAAGGTGAACAATGTAAACTTTGTGTTGGGTCATCTCTTTAATAACACATCTTTGATCCTCATAATGAATATTGTTCCATCGCTTTGATCTTAGAACTAGAGCTATGCATGTTTTGATATTTCTCACAATTTGAAGGCCATCCAAACAATCTCTATTTTTAAGATATATATTAAGAGACATCTCCCATAAATTAAATAAGAAAAAGTTTATAGAATCGAAATAAGAGGTTGATTATCCACGATTACAAATTATTAATTAGAGACATCTGCTCTGAGAATTATTGAACAAATATATAAGAAGCCTTCAATTAGCTCATTGATCCACTCCTTTTGTTGCTAAGAGAAAAATGAGGAATGCGGGTTAAAAAAGCTTTTAAAGTCCTCTAGATTGCATTTCACTAATCCACTTCTAAAATGGTACAAAATTCCTTTAGATCATTGCTAGCTTGCATAGATGCTACATTGAAAACACCTTTAATTTCACTTGCAACAACTCTCTTGTCAAAGCTTGATACAATATTTATTGCTATTCTTTGCAAAGGTTTGTGGATATGGTTGGTTTTTGTCAACTTTGCCCACATTTTCCAACCCAAAATGTCCACATTGTTGGTTAGAAAGGTTTCCACCATCAAGCAATCATCGATATGCCCACACACAAGCTTGGTTGAGTCAATGATAGCTTTAATGGTGCTCTCCATCTCCTTTGAGCCAATACACAAGAGTTTGTAGTTGGAGTACATTTTCTAATTTTTGCATTCGCAAGTGCATTTATTGATTACTAATCTTCTAGCCATTTTTGGGTAGAAATTCCAAAGCATCACCATTTAAAGCCATCTAGATAAAAGGTGGCCCTCTCTAAAAGCCTATGAAATCTTATAGAAAGATTGAAGCATTGATGGATCAACACAAATTGATATGTAGGATCTCATAGAAGCTATTATTAGATATGTTTTCATTCTCAGAGGATTGTGCAATCACTCAAGAGTACTCTTGTGATATAAAGAACAAGCATGTGTCTATCCTTAGATCATACCTCAACAGCAATTAGGTCTTTCACATTAGCAGTTTCGATGTACTTGTAAATTGAGGTAGTTCCACCCATTTGGGTTATTAGAAATGATCACTTCCTCAGTTTGATCACAAGCATAATTTTCCAATAGATATGCCTCCCTATAGCATTGTCAAATTGATAAGTTATCCATATTGTTTATAATCAACCATATTGTGTTTAAAATATTCCTCAATTTCGAGTTTGAGATCCTCTGTTAGTAGATGGTGTTGATACAAATCAATGAATCTCCTTTGATATCAATGTTGATGAGTTGCTTTTCCTTACATAGATGGAGCTTGGATAGTTATTGTTATATATAAAATTTAGTTAATAAAGTAATCAAAATAAGATAATAAAAGAAAGATAAGTTGTAACTCAAAGTGATCTTTTTTGTACCTTTCAAATTGAGGTTGAAGAAAGGAATCTAAGGGTGAAGAATGTAGACTCTATGCTCAGTCATCTCTTTAATGAATAGAGTTACACATCTTGGATCTTCATAATGAATTAAATCTTGTAGAGAGCCATTATTTTCTTTGAAGATGCAATACAATGTGCTAGAGATCTCATAATACATTTGACGTCTCAATGTAAAAAGCTCTTATGATTCTTGTTTTTTGTTGCAAAGTCTACACATACTAAAATCTCAAGAAAAACTCCATGTGAAGTTGATGAGAGTATACTTAGAATTGGCCCAAAGGAAATCTCAAACCAAAAGCATGCCTAGAGTGTTTGGGAGGAATAAGGTGTCCATCTTTTTATATGAATATAGTGCTTCAAGTAGTGACACATTTTTATTAGCTACAAGTTTGCTAGTTTCGTCTACGTTGATTTTATGTAGGCTTTATAGCTCATCCATCATACCTCTATGGACGCTTTGTTTAACATATGGGGAGCATTGATGGAAAATATATTACATGGAAGACTATTGACATCACCACTAGTTCCCTGCAAGAAATCCATATGTTGGGCATACCAAGTGTTCATGATCTCTTGTTCACATAAATTCAAATTGAAAAGCATTGAATGGATATATATTTTTTCCAATTGTTGTATCTACCATACATCTTAATCGATGAAAGAACATTGTTACATGAAAGACAACTAGAATAGGAAGAGGATGAATGCTAAATCCAACCAAATAATTGGACATGGAACTAACTTTTCTTTTGTCTAGAAGTTTTTGGATAACATGCAAATAAGAACTTTGTTAACCCAATCCCAATTGTTACTACAATGTCTAGGTCCCCAAATGTCACAAACATACAAAATTGTTGGTGACACTAAAATTTGGAAGATACACAATTTTGTTTTGGTGTTGAAAGTGGAGTTGGAAACATTGTCTATGTAAATGTAGTGTAACCCTTACATAATCTCTCTTTTGCATTAGGGGGCATATTGAATGAAGTTCCCATTAAAGAAATATTAAGGTAAGTATGAGACCACTTTAACCAAACTTCCTTTATAAATGATAGGAGTGTAAAGGAGATATGTAATGCTATGTTAAATTTCAATTACATTAAATGAGCTAGGTCATGAAAATGAAAATGAGGAATCATTGGAAGTATAAAAATAGAATCTAAAAAGTAAATACAAAACATAAACACTAAAATGACAAAATAACTTTGAATAGGACTCGAGAATCTTTACATAATGTGCTAATTGTAGGTTATGTAATTTTGGACATTACTTTTTTCTCCCATTTTAGTAGGCTCATATCACTAAGTGAGAAGCTATGCTATTTAAAGTATAAAAATAAAATGTTGAAAGTGACATCATAAAAATGATACTAATAGGGATACATTATATTTCTTTGATTGAGGGAACCATGCCCCTAAGTCAAGAATATACAAAACCATATATTAGACTATAGACACTTAAAAATGTCTCAATGGATAACATTCCATCCTCTTTTTGCTTAATTGATTAAATTAACCTAGCTATTTAATTAATTGCCTCATTTTCATATATTAATCTAATTGACCTAGTTAGGTTAATTTACCCTCTTTCATGCTAACATTTCGTCCTATTAAATTGAATAAATCAAATTATTTAATTCAATCCCTAAAGTCCTCTTATTTAATTAAATAACCCTAAGTTATTTAATTAAATATCATATCACTTCCCCTTTCCATTATATAAATTAATTATTTAATGAATATCCTAATTCCCTTTATTTGCATAATTGAAACTTATTTAATTATCAAATTACTAATAAATCTAATTCCCCCCACTTGCAAGGGAATATTCCTCCTTTGCACACTCCTCCAAAAAGAATATTCATCAAATTACTAATAAATCTAATTCCCCCCACTTGCAAGGGAATATTCCTCCTTTGCACAATCCTACAAGAGAATATTCCTCCTTTGCACACTCCTCCAAAAGGAATATTTATCAAATTACTAATAAATCTAATTCCCCCCACTTGCAAGGGAATATTCCTCCTTTGCACAATCCTACAAGAGAATATTCCTCCTTTGCACACTCCTCCAAAAGGAATATTTCTATGGAATATTCTTTCCCCTTTTGTACATTAAAACTTTGTTTTAATTTGCTAAATATCTATTTCCGTCACCCATGAGAATATTTCAAAGAGTATTCTCTTTCTTCACTCATTTGAAAAAAAAAGAATATTATTCCTTATAACAAACTCACAAGACTTCACGTGCAAGTTAACTTACAAGACTTCTTGTGCAAGTTTTGAAAGTGTGTTTGTTTGGATGAATGTGATCCCTTAATTAAATATCATCTTGCATCCTCAACCCTCGATGGGAATCCATGATCCATGCCTCCATCTTCTTTCCTTTTTGACCATTGATTAGCTTTTTCAATCTTAGCCCTTCATTTTTCATTTGCTTTCCTATAAATGGGTCATTATTTAGAGACAAATGGATCCATCTTTTAACAATAAACTTATGCTATTAGAAATTATTTGCACTTGCACTCACATTTAACATCATTTTAGCTTTATTTACTTGCATATTAGCTTAGCTTCCATTAATGGCTTCCATGATAACATAGGTGCATACATTTAGCTTATTTGTTAATTAGGATTTTAATCTTTTGAAACTTGCTTACACTTAGAGTAGATTTGCATACACCCATATTGATCATCTTAGCATAAATCATGTTAAAATAACTTGCATCATGTTCGTTTAGCTTTAAATCATATTTTCATACACATCTATCAATGGTTTTATCAGTTTTCTTCAATAAAAGTTATTGAAACAAACTCATTATCCAAGGGATTGGGAAAGGGTCGTCATTCCACATCAATGCGGCACCACTCCCCCAATAGAATAAGTTTCAATGTCTTACATTACAGGTTTGTCAACCTTTCATGATTTAGAATGTTAGTTTTAATGGCTTCTTTGTTTTTTACAGTGAATGATCTTATTGGCATTGATGCTTAGTGGGTTAAATATGCCTCGAATTTGTATGGATTGGGTGTAGTTAACCTATACTATGTCATTGGTCAGATAGACAAAGAAAACCTACAACACAAAGATGTTAGAAAACTTAAAACTTACAAAATTAAATATGTCAAAAAGTTTAAAACCTGCATAACAAATTGTGATAGAACATCACAAACATATATATGGAAAATAGAGGAAATCTTATATGATAAGGAGAATGTAGTAAATAGAGTATTTGATTGAGAAAGAGCAAACTAATATATACAAAGATAAATAATATATGATTCAAGATCTAACTTACTTTCTCACTAGAAATCATGAGAAGAAAATGCATGATGCAACATTGAGCTTACTCTCACTACGAATCATGAGAAGAGAATGCATGAATCAAGGTCGACCTTAATTTGTCACTAGGAACCACAAGAAGATAATTCATGATTCAAGGTCTAGCTTACTTTATGCCTAGGAATCATGGGAATTAATGAATCAATTGTACTAGTGTGTTGTGATGCTAGGTAATTTGGATGTTTGAGAAAATACAAGATTCTACTAGCATGGTTTGTTACTAGGTGATCCAAGATATATACTAGCAGATCAACCACTATTTATTTTTTATTAGTTAAGCAGGGAAGGGCCCTAATCCCATGGTTACAACCAATAGACATAAGGAACCAAAATAAGGTGGAAAATAGCACCACCAACAAGAACCAAAAAACAACCAAATTAGCATGCAGGCCATCATTTAACATAGTAACCATAGTCCTGCCAATAATAATAAAAAATAGTAAGTTTCTACTAGAAAACTTAAAACTACGTAAACCATTTATCAAGTCAATAGTATCCTAGGTGGTATTCCACCATAGCAGAGCTATTATAAAATAGCATTCCAAGATTATGAAACAAAAGGACAAAAAATGGAAAGTAGTCATCAAAGCAGCAATAGGAAGCCATTACCTAACTTTCTTCAACAAGTCCTCATATTCGCTAATGAGAGAGATGAAATCTCTCCAGTCAGGTCCCTTAGACTCGTCCAACATCTTTAAGACATCAAGCTTACCCTATTTTTTCAACTTCTTGGTAATTTTGGATTCTCTAGAAACAACTCCCAGCATCACCCTCCTCATCAGTCTATTAGTTACCTTCATTAGCGTAACTAAGGCCTTTTCCATATCATCAAATTGAACCTACAGAAAAGTTAATCTACTCTTCATAAAATAAGTGCTTGAGTCCTTAGTATTAATCTCCATACCCATATTCCCTACAGCCTGCACATTATCAACATCATTCTTTTGTTCCTCAATTTTTTCTCAATTTGTTCCTCCTCTTCCTTTCCCTTTTCTTCATCTGATCCTTCTTCCCCCATATCATAAGTTGAGTCCTCGAAATCCATATCCTCAGAATCTTCTTCCTCCTGGGCTTCAAACTCTTCATAATCTAGGTCTTCCTCATCACACATAGTCACTTTCTGTTTACCTTTTTTGTCCTTAGAAGCAACTTTAGCTAGGCAGGCAAACCTTCTACCACCGCTCCTCTGCTCCCTTTCCCTGCAAGGTCTCCTTCAACTCCTCATTATGCATACCTTAAGCAAAAATATTAATGATATCACTAGGGTTAATATCTCTTTTGAATTTCTTCGCCTTGGGAAGTTCTAGTAGCAGAGGCAAGTGCTTTCTTTTCTCCGACATAGCCTTGATGAGCTCTATCTCATAAAATCTTTTTTCCTCACTTTTTTGGGACATAGGAGTAGAGGGGTTTGAGACTTTGACCATAGGGGACTGGCTCTTTGTAGGAATTAGCACCCTCCTAGCAGCGACTATTGGAGGTGGGCAAGATTGGGTTCCGCAACAGGAATTTCAGTAGGATTTTCATCAACAGCTGGTTCCTCATTATCCCCATCAAAACGGTTGGGATTATCATTTCTACTGGCCAAAGGGTTACCATGAGGATTAAGAGCCAGAGCATACTTATACAGGATTAACATCAGACCTTGGTGCAGGGGAGGACTGACGCCCTTCTCAATATTGAGTTGCAGGGAAGACAACAAGTAAAAGGGTAAATTAACTCTCTTCTTGCCTAATGTGATTGAGCAGACAAAAATGGTACGCATGTACCAACATATACCTTCCCTCTAAAGTAAAATACCGCATAACAAGCAGGCTAACCAAAGCAAAGGGAGGAGGAAGTTCCAACCTAGCATACCTATTTTGGAATCTTTTTAGGTTCTCCCCTTCATGCAGGAATTTGTCCACAAACTTTTGATAATCAGCCCCACTTTTCTTTGCAACTTTAATCCCTTGGTGTTGTAGACTAGTTGCTTTAGCTATGAACCTCGTTGTGACCTCAAACTTCACCACACCAATGGTTACGCTTCCTTTCCTGTAGGAATTGGTGAACTTGGTTGTTAAGTTCTCATTGTAACCCTTCAAAGATTGAAAGAACAAAACCATTCCAACATTTTCGAAAAGCCTCCATAAATCAACATTTTGCTTAAGGGTCTGGCAATTAGGAGGCTCAGTGCGCTTCTGTGGGCCTCCCATTTTGATTTTTTGCAAATTCTTAGGCTGCAACAAGATTTTCTTCATAATCTCCCACTTCTGCTTTCTTTCCTTAATTTAGAAAACACTCTTTCGCCAAATAACAAAAGAGTCGATAAAAAATGTAGAATCAAGAAGTTTCTTTTTGTGAAGGCCAACAACACAATTTTTGGTACCATTAACCCATCATTTTTCTTACAAGTATTAAAATCCTTATTAATTATCATACCTTGCTCAACATTACAATTTTGGGAATGATTGACACTAGGAAAATCGACACGATTTGAAATGACAGCCCTTAACAACTTGAAAAACTCCATGTGATCATCAGTCACCTCGAGGAAGGAAGAATAATTAATTTTACTTCCAGCCGAGATCATCAAATACAACCCCATACTCCCAATATCATCATTACATGGTAATCCTTTAAACACCACATGACACCCATGCTTCTCGCTTAACTTCAACATTTCATCTTTGCATATTGTAATCATTTTCAAATTTTTCATTTAGTATCAAGTCTCTTAAAGAATTTGGTATATTACCATTTTTCCAGTGGGTCCACCCCATACAACTCAGAGCCACATTGGCGGCACAGTTAGCAGCTTTGTTGCCCTCTTTATAGACATGTTGCACTCTGCAGTTGGTAAAGTAATTCTTCAGGGCTAGGCATTTATCAATTATATTTTTTAACTCCCATGGTGGCACAACCACTCCATTCAGAATATCCACTATGAGCTTGGAATCCCCTTCTATTATGACATTTTTAAAGCCAAGCTTCTTAATAGTTTTGAAGCCCCCTAACACAGCCATTGCTTCAACTTTATTATTAGAAGAGACGCCTATATTCACATCAAATCTCACTATGCATTCCCCTTTGTGGTTTCTTAATAGACCCCCTACTCCTGATAATGCTGGGTTTCCTTTTGAGCACCCATCAAAGTTACACTTTGTCCAATCCTTTTGCGGAGGACTCCACACAATAGCCATTCTGGTTAGCATCGTTGACTAATTGAGTTTAGTAAGATCCTTCCTTATGCCCCAATTCCCTGAATATCTTGTTATTCCTTTCCTTCCATAATCCCCAGGTGACAAAGGGAGGAACTTGGTTCCAGAGGTCAACAATAACATTGTGGGAAAATGACAATTCAACCAACTTTCTATAAATAGCTTGATTGAGTGAGGAAACACCCAATCAGAGGACAACAATGACAAGAAGCAGGACCACACCTCCCTCGCAAATTAGTAGTGAAAGAAAATGTGAATAATTGACTCCTCTTCCTGCTTGCAAAGGGGGCATCTATTAACTAGTTGGAATCCCCTCCTAACCAGGTTGTCAATTGTAAGAATTTTTCCATGAGCTGCAGTCCACCAGAAATAATTAATTTTGGGAACCAAGTTCTTTAACCACCCTTATCCCAGAAATGGTCTATAATGGCATCCAAATGCTTCACCAGTTCTTCATAAGAATTTTTGACTAAGAAACAGCCTAAAGAGCTACCTTTCCAAAGCCATTCATCTTCCTTTTCTCTATCAAACCACTTAGCCTCCCCAATCAGATTATGCAGCCTTAGAAGGATCGGATCCTACTTTACTTGTCTTTGGCCTCTCAGACTATCCCTCCTTAATAGCATTTTGAACTCCTTCCATTAGGTTCCTCCATCTAACAGTTAATATAGTCAGAAACCTTTTTTCCACAAATCCTGTTTAGGCTTTGTTTGAGAGGATTTAGTTCATCTATTGAGGACCGAGTAGAAGTCTCTATCCATGGGTCTTTCCAAAAGTCAATATTATTCCCATTCCCAATTCTCTTTCTCACAAAGTTGGAGGTGGTTTTGTTGTTACCAAAGAAAATTGATTATGGTTGTATTAGAATTAATCCCCCACAATATGAAAACATGCACAAGTGTCACATAATGGTTAACACAATAGATGAAGAGAGACCCAAAGGCACATGATAAAATATGAGCAAATAGAAGAAAGCAAGATAGAGGTAGTTTCAAGATCATGTATTATTAATTGAAATGGAGGTGATCTCTATATGATGATAGAAGGAATCTCAATGTCATAATAGAGGAGGTCTCAACATTATAACAAAAAGGTAAAATCAATGTCATAATATAGATGGTATAGAAAGTAATACAAAAAATACTCATAGTGTAGAAATGAACCAAACAAATTGTTACCTATTTTTAGCTACAACTCAAAATAGATGGAGTTGAATTGCATTTATCACAGAAAGGTGCAAAATTTCTACTAAAAATATTCATTGAATTTCAAATTTTGATTATGCAAATGTTTGTAATAGAAGAACTCATAAATTTGCATAAAAGAATGTTGTTTTTATTCATATTGGAAAGGCTGAAGTCCCGCACAGGCCGCGAGAGTAACTGAATTTGTTTTACACAATCAAATGATAGATACAAGAAAAGAAAATACACTATACAATTGAGAGTAGAGAAAGAATAGGGTAGAAAGTGATTCATCATTGCCTGGAATGACGAATCGTTGACAAGTTGAGGAATGTTGTGACGCTAGTTCCAGCTCCAGCTCCATTTCTAGTTTTAGCTCCAGCTGCAGCTCCAACATGCCTGCAAGTTGAGGGAAATGTTGTTAGAGAAATGCGAATCAAATCCTATCATATACCTACTCTACCAACAAAAATATAGAATACAATCGATCAGGCGTCCATCGATGATTACAAAAGTTCAAAGGCATAAAACTCAAGAGGAAAGCTTTCAGCTTCTTTTATTTTGCTAACACGTTTGTTCACCATGCAGGAACAGGTTATTATGTTCGTGATCATCTTATCAGATATGTGGAGTAAAACGGGCTCCCACGAGGGTTGAGACCGACATATCAAAGGACACCTCTCATTTACATCATTACATGAGAGTCATCAGATATTTAATTACAGTCATCAATAAAGAACTGTTGTAATAAAAAGGAGTTCATAGGAGCAACTTTTGATTCATTGTAACAAAATAGAATTAAGCAAATCATTTTTTTGCTTATTATCCAAAAGGAATGATCAGAAGATATGTCAAAAGCATTGGCTGCATTTATTATCATAGTTAAGCTCTATTTTATTTTCATGTTGCATTTTAATAAAGTATGGAGCTCTTTACTTTGAAGGGTAAAACAAAATATCATACAAACATAATTGCAGTCATAATGCATCATATTTTTCTAGAATACTTGAATATGTAAGAAATATTTAGAAAAGAGAATGGCAATGCCTACCAGATGCTCCAAAGCAAAGAAAAAGTTCCTCTACAAATTATGCATTTGGGCAATCAAGGAGTATGAGAGAATGAAAGTTGTGCAAGATTGAATAAATACTGTCGCTGTGTTTTTGCATTGGAGAAATATTGTCACTGTTGAAAAGATTAGCAATACACTCACAGTCAAAGGGTTGCAGCTTTAAGATAATTTTGAGTTCAAGGGACAACACAAAACCTTTCGTGTCTTCCAAGAACAGAATTGACCAGTCATTTGTTATTAATGAAGCTTCATTAAAGCCCAAGGTTCATCAGCCCGGAATACAGTTATGTCAGCCAAGATAGTATTAAAGGTGTAGGGGATTCAAATTGAAATAGGTTCTCATCATTTTTATATGGCATGAATCAACAGCCTATAGAATATCAAGTTTCAGTCAAAAATGCATACACAAGACAGCCATGAACAGTTTAAGAAACTGGAGGACTGGTGGTTTGGAGGGCAGGAGCTATTATAATTCTTTACAGAGGAGTCAATTACAAACATCCTTTTGTAGAACCTTATCCAAGTATAGGGGTTAATTTGGAGTCCGTGGATGGTATACAATTTGCTTCTACTCGAAATTCAGTAAACACATTAGCTGGTAGAATGAATGGAAATCTATCTTTGGACACATCAAGTGTAGATAAGAAAACTGATATGGTAAATGATAGTAAAGGAATAGATTCTCTTGTTAACTCTGACATTAAAATTAATCAAACAGATTTCATCTATCCTCCAAATGAACAACAATGTGAAAGAAAAGGTGACCGTCAATTAGATGGGTTGATTACTCATTTTCCTGACTACTCAACATATGGCCCTTCACAAGTAGATGCTGACTTGTTGCCAGCAATTGTTCCTCAATATTTGAAACCTGCCAGGATTCTTCCTTCTGCTATAGAAGATAAGTTAGCTGAGACCAAGATGAGCAGTTTGCAAGAACTTGCAGAGTCACTACGTCCTAATTTTTCCCTTGATATAAATTGTCAACCGCAGGAATTGGCTGCTACCATTTTTGAACTATGGGAACAAAGTGAAATTGCAAAGATTGTAGTGAAGTGTGGAGTTCAAAGTAATATTAGTGAAAAAATGGTGGAAGAAATTATGGGGCTTATAGGTGGCACTCTTCTTTCAAGAAATAATGAATTCATTGTTTTGTATAGAGAAAATGACTTTCTTTCCTTTGATGTCGCTTCTATACTCGTAGAGAGAAAAGCAACAAGGTTCCTTCAAGAGAAGATAAAAAGAAAATAAAAATGAAAGAATCCTTATCAGTGCTGGTTGAAAGGGAATTACAGTTCAATGTATCTGGTACAACAACTCAATTTAAAGGATGCAAAACAACAATACATAAATACAGAGCCAAGACAAAAAGCGTCTGGTAGAACATGAGTTTCCTGAAGCAGATTGAAAGCCCATGCTCCCAGTAAAAGATTCACAGTGAAGATGAGATTCGAGCTATCAAGATTGTTCATGGCAGCTCAAAATAAATAGGGCATCAGCAATAAACAAAAACATTAGAAAATAATGATAAGCCGTGCCTTTCAGAGAAGCATGTACAGTAAATATGCATTGTATTATTTTCATTTTTAGAGAATGGAATGTATATTTTATGGCTGAGCATGAATATAATACGTAATTAACTTGAATTGAGCTGTTTTGATTAGAAAAGTAAGAACAAGAGTAGAAGATGCATACTTACCAGGTTTGCAGATTAAAAATGCTTTCAGAACACAACGATATGTCCAGATTGGTGAGAAAGATAGCTTACCAAGCATCGATATTGAGAATCCCTTAGAGGAAATCGATGAGAATCAGGCCGAGCCCAAATCCAGAGACCCTAGCTCATGGTAGCGCTTCCTCTCCAAGCAAGAAGTCAAATGCGAGGATGGAAATGATTAGGGTTCACTCGTTTTTTGGTTTCTTTTGTTTCCCTTCCATCATTTCTTTTGAACCGTGAATATTGACTTCTAAGTCAATTAAAAAGTCATGCAAATTTTGAAGGGGCCGAATTTAGTATTTGAGGAAACATATGTATTCATCATATGATATATGATATGAATAACATAAGAAGTGTGCAACCGTATGAAAACACTGGAGTCTTCTTTACCTATAACCGGCGGTAATTATATACCTTGAGATATTGATATATGTTGAGAGTAGTGGCGGATTTTAGAATATGCATGGGCTCATGTTTATAAAGTCAAAATTCCATTTTAGATAAATTAAAATATTTTATGCCTTGCATTACATTTTGTAAAGTTGATAAATTAAATGATAAAATATAAATCATTTAATTTATTTAACTATTTCGAATGCAAGCATAAAATATTAGGCAAAGTGGAGTTCCAATGTGCATGGGCAAATTGGTGAGAACGAGACAGTTTTGCATGCTTTATCCCACCTTTTCAGGGATTTCCAATTTAGTTTGAGTTGCAGAGCAGTTGCATGCTTTATGACTGCCAGTTCGAGATTGAGTTCACTCATTTTTGCATGAGTTTGAACCTTATTTTCAGGGATTTTTGCTTCTGCTCAGATTTCACTTTGGAATTGTCACTTTCGCACTGAAATTGACTTTCAGTTGTTTGTTCATGCACTTTGAAGTGTATTCTCAATTGTATATATTGAAAAGGTTCATCTTTTTCAATTTAGTTCTTTTTTCCTACTTACACATACAGCAGTGAGGCATTGTAACTCAACTTTTTATTCAAGCATTGTAATAGAGTTTATATTCATTATAGTGTTTCCTTCTCAATACTTTCTTGAGTTTTATTGTCATATGAATGATTTGATTTAAACACTGTGATTTTATCTTGTATCCTTTGTTTTGTCTCATTGATGCTTTAAAAAACAAGAAGATTTCATGTTATAATTCAGGTTGCATGTTGTGTCTAACAAAGATTTTAGTTATTTGTATATGTGAAAGTCTAGTTTTCCTCTTACAAACATTGAAACTCCAAACCTACATGTGAAATATTGGTGAATTTCATTATCTTAATTGAATTGTGAAATAAATTTAGGACTTTATTGCAGCTGATTATAGGTTTAGGATAACGAATAGAATCGCATAATTTTGGTGCAATCACGTCTTGTAGCTTTAGGATTTCAATTCAAGCAAGCTTTCTATCTCTTTCCTAGCCAAGTTAGTTAGTTTTAGGAGGTTTTCATTAGGGAACCAGCCCTCTCTGGAGATTGATCCTCAAAATTAGGCAACCCATAGGCCCAAGGATCATTCCATGTTTCAACAGATTGCTGAATTTAACTATTCAAGTGTTCAGGTGCAATCTGTTTGGCAACACAAATGTGATTCACAATGCCTTGTATCATGTGAAGAACAAAAGGGTGCATCATTAAAACGAACAATGATGGCACTTGTAATATTAAGGTTTCGAATTTTATCTTCCAACATTTGACAATGGTTGGTGGAATGGCTAAGCACTTGATGAGATTCATAGGAAGTGTTGATTGATTGTGTTTAAGAAAATTCTCTTGCATGTGGGAGGAAGAGTGATCAAGTGGGATTTTAGGAGAATACATAGAGTATGTTAAGGAGGACAAGAGTTGAAAGGGAGACATACCGATCACCCGCTTTGGAGTTATCTTGTCTGCCCACAAAGCGTCATACAAAGCTTTGTGCCACAAACGTTGATTTTTGTCCACCAGCTTGCGGATGATCGTTACCAAATTCTTGTTGCTTGATTCAACCTAACCATTACCTTGTGGGTAATAGTCAGAAGAGTGAAAAAGTTATGCCATGTTCAAAATAGAACTCAATGATCTCGCTTGACAAGAAGGCAGAACGTTGTCAGCAACAATTTTGTTCAGCACGCTGAACCTGGAAATGATATTTTCTTTTAAGAAACTGCACACTACTTTAGAAGTAGTGTGCTTAGTAGGAATTTCTTCCACCCACTTGGTGAAATAATCAGTCGCAGTTAGGACATAGGTGTTTCCTACACTTGATGATGGATTAACTGAACTGATGAAGTCAATTCCCCACTGCTGGAAAGGTTCCTCAATAACAATGGTTTTCAATGACAAAGCCGCCAACTTAGGTTTACCAACAAACTGTTGACACAGCTCGCACTTACGTACCCAAGAGTACACATCTTGAAAGAGTGTGGGCCAGTAGTACTTAGCTCTCAGGATTTTGTGAGCGGTTACTAGCACAAAGAAGTGTCCTCCACATGCCAAGTCATGGTATGACTTCAACAATTTTTGTTGTTGTTCTTTATCAACACATTGCAGAAAAGTCCCATCCATTGCACGCTTGTACATGCCATTGTCCCATAAGACAGAGTTTGCTTGATTTTAGATTGACGGTTCTTTTTTCCTTTGAGGTCAAATGATCAGGACATTCCCCATATGTGAGGAAATGGGCAATGTTGGAATACCATTCGTCAGTGGTGCTGACGAACAACACCATTGGAAGTTCAATTGAATCTACCTCTTCATTTTTTGAAACTTCATCTTCTGAAATTTCTTCATTAGGATTATTTTTGGCAATAAGCTAACACAGTCCACACCCATGTATCAACTTGGTAGGTTTGATTTCCATGTCATATTCCTGAATCTTGGAAATCCAATTGTCTCTTTTTGTTCCAAATTCTTGTTGTGTTAAGATGGACGTAACAGTTGAATCTAGGACTAGAACTTTGACATGGCTATTAAAAATGTGGAACCAAAAATGTTTAATAGATTTGACCATAGCAAAAGCATTTTTTTCCATATGGGAGTATTTCAATTCATAATTCTTTAGAGGGCAGCTCATGAATGCGATTGGAGATTCAAAACCCTCACTATTCTCTTGCACCAAAATCACTAAAAGTGTATGCTTGGAAGCATAACTATACATGATGAATTATTTGGTGTAGTTAGGGTAGACTAACACTGGTGCATGAGCAATGGATTCCTTGATTTCATTGAACACAACTTTCCCTTCTGTTGTCCAATGAAAAGTGGTATTTCCTTTCATCATATTGACAATATGACGAGTTTTCTTCGCAAAGTCTGGAAGGAACCTTCACAAAAAGTTTACCTTGCCAAAGAAGGAATGGACAACCTTCTTGCTTGATGGTAGGGTAAGTGATTTGACATTGTTGACCCTTTCTGAGTCGATCTTGATTCGCTCTGTGGACACTATGTGACCGAGGAGTTTTCCTTCTGTAACCCCAAAAATTGATTTTTTGAGGTTCAAGGAAATACCATGTTGTCGACATCTCTCCAAGATTTGCCTTAGATGGTAACAATGTTCATGGCACTTTTTAGAGAACACTGTGAGATTATCAAGATACACCACGATAAACTTACCCATCACATCACGAAAAGCCAAGTCCATAGCACGTTGGAACGTGGCGCCAACATTGATCAAACCAAAAGGCATCTTGCGATACGCAAAGGTACCCCATGGCATTGTGAAGGTCATCTTGTGTTGATCACTTGAATTAACTTCAATTTTTTTGTAACTAAAGAAACTGTCCAACATGGAGAGCATTTCGGATTTGGTCACATTTTGTATAACTTGGTTCATCACTGGAAGAGGATAATTATCCTTGAGTGACAACTGGTTCAGATTTTTGAAATCCACACAAATACGGATCTCACAATTTTTCTTACGAGTGGGAAGAATATTTGCTATCCATGTCGAATGATGGATAGGGAATATTATTCAGGCGTTCAACATTTTTTGAACTTTTGCAAGGATTGTTCCAGAAATCTTTGGGTTGTATTACCTTTGCTTTTGTTTATAAGGCAATGCTCCAACTTTGAGAGGAATATCGTGTTTCACCTCCTTTGGTCGGAAGGATTTCATATCTTCATATGAATATGCTAAGACATCCATATACTCTTGTAACAACTGGGCAAACTGTTTCCTTTCTTCAATCATGCAACACTTGCCAATGTTTACCATCTTAGGATCTGCTTCAGTTCCTAAGTTGATCTGTTCAATCTCAATAGACGAATCAGAGTGTGAGAGTTACTTCTTGACATAGCGATCATGCTTATCAAAGAGTTTCTCTAGAGATACCAATCCTCTGGGAATTTTATTCCCTTTAAGCTGCAAGAATTCTTCACCCATAACTGGATGAATATCAAACACACATTCTCGATGTGGAGAATCACTTCCTTCAAAGTATAATTCATCAAAATTCTCTACCTTCTCCAAAAAGGCAACAATTTGATGATCATCATTGAAAATTTGCCAGTTTTCTGAATTATCAGGAACACTTGGGCGGAAAACCAATTCAATGGTATAGGTGGAACCTTGAAAGTCTTTATGCGGTATCAAGAGCGTGGCTGAAACTGCTAAGAAATTGGATCTAGTATTATATTCCCTTGGAACTACAGATATATCAAAAGCCTCAAATTCCTCAATGGAATCCCAAACAAGATTGTGACAATACCTGAGTCTATCATTTTTTGTTTGGTACAAATTTCTTACCTGACATACTATCAATTCAGCATCACCTTGTGCATGAAGATTTTTTATACCTTTCTTTAGTGCAACTTGCATTCCTAATAACAAAGCTTCATATTCTACAGTGTTATTAGTGTTATCAAATTGTAATTTGAAAGAGAAAGGGAAAAAATTTCCTATAGGGGAAATGAAAAACATTCCTGCTCTAGAACCGATGGAAGAGCAGCTGCCATCAAACTCGAGTAACCAAATGCCATTTGGGTTACCAAGGCTGACAGTATCAAAATCTGAAGATTCATCATCTGATGAAGATTCATGATCAGAGATACACAAATCACCTCATGATGACTCATTTGTCATTGAGGAAGAATCATCACTCTCCAACTTATGTTTGGTTGAATATTCACCAACTTCTTCTCTTTACAGATAGTAAGTTCCCATGCCTGAAGTTCAAACAGAATCTGAGCTCTTGGGCCGTCTGATTGGGTTATTGAAAACTTTGACTACTTTTTAGGAATCAATTTTTGCATCACACCTTTCACTAGTATTTTGGCTTCAGACATGTCCATGCTTTGTTCTCCTCCAACATCCTTACAAAAATTGCATCCGAGGAGGATTCTGTAAGACATTAGTACATCGGCTACAAGAACCATCATCTTTATCATCTTCTTTGGGTACGCAGCAAATGCATACTGCGCATCCTTGATTTGGCAAATCAAGGGCACTTGTTTGTTCTCCATGGAGAAATAATAGCTGAAGGTTTTGGTCAGATCTAAGCCTAAGGTAGTAGCTACCTTGGCAGGCATCACATTGTCAGATGCGCCAGAATCTATAACACAATTACTTAATTTAAAGTCGTTGACAAGTAGGGAGATTAAAAATGGATTAATGCATCTAGAGGCTATTGGAGGGTTGGACACAAGGTTATTTTGTGGCGTTTTGGGCTTAGGAGCAATAAAAACATCATAAGGTGTATCCTGACTTGGGGTAATTCCTTTGTCTTTGACGAACTTGAAAATCCAGTCAAATTGGTTGGGATTGGCTTTGAGGTACTCAGCCTTAGACATCCAGACCTTGGTTTTCTTGGCATTGTCGAAAGCCTGGAAAGAATTTTGTAAACTAGAAGTAGTAACTTCATTGATTGGTTCGATAAAAGGAACACTGGTCTTTGGAACTGGAGGATCGGCTTTAGGAACAACAAGAGTTGATGAAGGGGGACGAGGTGCACTTACTTGCAAGTTTGTTGCTTTCTTGGGTTGTCAAGGGAGAGGAGACCCTCTTTTGGCAATTGTAACTGGCAGCTTCTCCTTTCCTGGTGGAGCAACACCTTGAGCTTTATCAAGCTGATTTTGTTGGTGCCGCGTAAAAATAGCATACGTATCTGTCACTAATTCATCTTCATCATCTTCATCTGCCATTTGCAAGTAGCTAATCTTGGAGTTTCCAGCCAATTCCATTTCTTCATCTTGGAAGAGATTGACATTTTCTTCCTCGGGATAATCTAGTTGTGCATCATCGTCTTGTTCAGCCTCATAATATCCTGTTGCATTATTAGCAAGTGGGGATTCCAGAGCAATCCTTCCTTGAGGCGCTAGGAGATGATTCTGATTTTTGTTGCCAACATAATTGGGAAAATTCCTCCTTGGGACGTCTTTGTAGGTGTTGTTGGAAAATTGCTTCTTTAGAGACATGACTTCATTTTCCAACCTTTGGATCATGGGATCTGTAAAGTTGGAACTAGAATTGGGAGTATTAGCATTGGATCTTGAAGATCCTAATGCTTGCATCCTTTTGTTGGTATTGGTGTTCGTCCTTATCTCTCCAACAAGGATCATATCATCTTCAAGACTGATGGCCAATTGCTGAGTTGCTTCAACATTGGTGAGATTTTCCCTATGTAAGAAGAAACTTACTTTGGGGAGTTGAGTGTTGATGAAAAATAACTTCAAGTTGTGATCTGTGGGTCTTGCATCATTTGGGATCCACGTCACCAACTTTTTGAACTTAGCTACGAACTCGTGCATGGGTTCATGAACCTCTTTCCACATGGTTGTGAGTTGCACCAACAAAGCATGTGAATCTTCAACATGTTTGAATCTTTCTTCAAACTTTGTGCAAAGAGTGGCCTAGTTGGTGACTGAAGCATTTGGAAGAGTATAGAACCATTTGGCTACAACTCCTTGGAGGGATCAATGAATGATCTTACATAAATGTCTTCATGCTTTATGCCAAGAACACCACAAACGATGTAGAAGGCGTAGATAAGGATGTTTTCCGTCACCTAGAAACTTCGGGAGATGCTTTCTCGAAACACATGGAAGCTCATGTAGAGGTGCGGCCAAATAGAGGGGACCAAAGGCATCTCCCCACGGCCCTACAGGTGGTGCGGCCATGACTGGTTGCACAATAGGTACCTGAATTGGATGCCTGTGGTAAACAGACCAAACACTTGGAAGAGGAGATCTTTGTATTTGCCAAGGGTAGCTCGCAACACGTTGCAACGATGACCTTACTCATAGAGGAGTAAATGGAAAATTACGTTGCAACAACTCTTCAAAAAGTGGATCTGCTACTCCTTGAGCCCTCAATCCTCGTGTATATATTCAGTCTGCCAAAATGTAGATCTAAATAGGATGAAGATTAAAAATAACAATATACAAGAGAACAATAAGAAACTAGAAAACTTATTCACTTCAATCAAAAGCGTGAGGCTTAGATTGCGTGTGTCATTCCCTAGTAGAGTCACCAAAAAGTTGTGGTTAAAATCTAGGTTGTGTAATCTATTGAAAGGTGATTACATAATTAGTTGTTATCATGGAATCTAGCAGCGCTTGATCCACAGATAACCCCCCTACAAAACTTGTTTGTTTCATAGGTTCGTGATGTTCAACCACACAAAACAAATAAATTTTCAATCCACCTTGATATGTGTTCCAAAATATCAAATAGTTCATTTGAGTGTCCTTCCCTGTTCATCTTTCAAAGAGATTCAAAACAAGCATCTTCGTTAAACTCCAACTTTTGGGATTTGCGAAAATTGTCAAAAGTGTAGGAGTGTTGAAAGTCAGTGCCCCTACATGTTAAGTCATGTTAAGTTTGTAATTTTTCACTAAGTCCCAAAAGTGCACAAGCACTGATTTTTAGCGCTTGTGCACTTTTTGTTTTTACTTAGCCATTTTGAGGCATGGGCAGTGATTTTTGTCTCTAGTGCACTTTTCCAAGTTTCGTGCCATTTAACCTACCATTGCACTTCACAAATTTTTCCAAGTGTGAGACTAAGTGTTAGGGTGTTGATTTTCAGTGCCTTGACACATTTCACAATTTTACATGCTAGACATGTAAGGGCACTGATTTTCAGCTCCCTTACACCTGAAAACATCTCTTTAAGTGTAGGAGCGTTGATTTTCAACACTCCTACACATTTGGCAATTTTTACCTTAAACGCTTCCAAATTACTCCATTTTCGCTCTGGACCCCATTTCTTTGCTCCTACATCATTTTTTGTGCCTAGTTGCTCATTTCACGCTTGCTCAACATCGTTGCTCACTTCATGCATCCCAAAGTTTCTTTTTCGTCTAACGTTTATTGATTCACCATCTTTGCAGTTTCTCTCCAGATCTCATCAAGGGATCCTCAAGGCGACATATTTTGATCCATTTTCTCCTAGATGACAGCCAAGAAGCCTCCATCGTCTTCTAAGGCTAAGGGAAAAATGAAATATAAGTACCAAGGTGTCTATCTGCCTATAGTGGTGATTTCAAAGGTGGACGAAATAAAGGACACTGAGGTTGGTCATCAAGACCTTGTTGATTTCGTAAAAAGGACTAATTAAAAGCTTCTTGAAGACACCCTAAGAGCCATTGTACATAGCAATCTACATCTGGTGTCCATGTTCCCAACTTTTGCACACAATACAGAGTTCGTCCTCCAAGTTGCATCCCATTACATCAAGGAAAGAAAAAGTGTGATAGATTCCTCTGGATAAGAGATGATGAGGCTTGACCCTGATTTCTTTGACATTGTATTCAGAGTCCCACACATGGAGAAATACACTAAAATTTCAATACAAAAAGCCTAGGAAGTCTATGACTCAGATCCTAATAGGGCTAAGAACTTGATTAATAGTCAGTGGTTGAAAGAACCTAGGCATTCTATCTCAAGATGGCCGAAGGGACTTTCACGAAGTGACTTCAAAGAAGATGTTAGGGACATGATTACACTCTTGAGTAGAGTTAAGGGATTGCCTGAATCATCTCATTTTTAGGAGTGTATGTATGAGTACATTCGGATCATAAGAAGATAGAAGGATCATATTGATTGGGGAAAACAAATTAGTGACTAAATCCATGAACAACTGATAAATGTGCCAATAACTTTGAAGTTATATATGACTTCTTATTTGGTGTACGTTGTAGTCGTGATGAGGTAATTCCCAGGTTTATCTACAAAAGAAAACTGATAGTCTGTACCCATATACAAATATTTCTATCAACTGGAGCTAAAGGAAATCCTTCACCATTTTAGAAGGGTCACCAATGCTTTATTTGCACCTCTTCTTTTCAGCTTTGACCCAACTCTCGAGAAGAAGAGAGTGTCCGACGAGGCCTACAAAGTGCTGAGTAAAATCAGATGCATATTCTTACAATTTCCAACTTTCACTTACATGAGGGTAGGATGCTACATTGGGTTCCCTTACATGTTTCCCAGATATCCCTTAGACAAGTGGATGCTCATGGAGTTATGCAAACAACTAATTTTAGTTCACAAAGAATGAATGAGGATTCACAAACCTAGATTCAAGTTTCCACTAACGATTGGTAGATATACCATCAAGAGTGTGCAAAAAGAAAAATCAGTCTATGTCAAAATGTAGGTCATGACAATATGGACCTATAAATACATATTTGACTTTGATTACCGAAATGTAAAAAAGAAGTTGAAAAAGGGTCACAAGCACAAGTACTGCTTTGAAGACATCTGGGTTGATTGCAGAGATGAAGAGGCTATCCATAAAATGGATTATTGTAGACTAACCATGTAACAAATTAGGGATCTTGGTATTGATGACCTACCAGAGGGTTTCACAGACCCTAGTGACATCATGAACGTTGCTTATGATGAAAATGAAAATTCCAAAAGATCTTTGCCTATAATACAATGGTCCATTAAGGAAAGTGTCTCCATCAGAGAGAGGATTGCTGCAATATTGGAAAAAACTATAGAATGGTTACACAAGCATGGTTTCCAGATGAAAGCCTTCAGGACAGAGTCAGGAGGAGAGGAACCTAGAGCAGAATACAACCAACAACAAGAACTCCGCACAAAAGATAAACATGCGGCTATTCCCACTTCTTCCTGAAGAGGCCCTAGGATTAAGTTCACTGTTGAAAATAAGGATACATGGGAAGTCCAAGAAGAAGAGACTACAGAATTTGAGCCATCTCACTCAAAAGGAAAAGCGCATGTTTCCGAAGAGGTAGATTTTGAAGGAGAAGAAAATTGAAGCGACAAATCTATTGAAGAAGAATATTCTGAAGAAGCAGACTCTGAAGAGAAAGAAGATTCCATGGGAGAACAAGAGTCTGAAGATCAAGAAGGTGATCAAGAAGAAGAGCAAGATGGTGATAAATAGGAACTCGAGCATGATGAAGAACAAACTATATCTCCACATGAGAATGTAGTCAAGGATTTTCCCCAGACATCATCGCCCGTAACTTCAAACATTCCTCACACTCCTCCTAATCCTAATACTCCTCCACCTCCATTTCCTACATCACCTCCTCCTACATCTACAATACCCACAGTGGACATTTCACAACCCCCTACAACATCAACTGTAATTGATACTCCTCCATTAGTTTCAAATATACAAACGATTGATATTTTGTCGAGCCCTCCATCATCCATTCCCAGTCTGTCATCTCCATCCTATGATATCACTTCTAAAGCTGAATTCAATAGGTTCATGAATGAATCCTTGCATGGTCAACTTGGTGTGCAATCTACTGGAGTAGTTATGACAAACACTACCCCACTGGTCACTATACTAGTCATTTCTTCAGAAGCAGTAGTGACAAAAGAGTTGACAGTCAACCAAGAAGCTTGCACTTCTTCTCTTCCCCCTTGGTTGGTATCTCAAGTATCAAAGAAAAAAAAGAAAATGATCTCTCCAGAAGAGCTTGATCTTGAAGAGATAGCCCCTCCAAAAGCCAATGGGAAAAAAAAGGCAAAAGTGCATTCACAACTTCATGTTGACAAGGTTGGTCATAAGTATGCAAAGATTGGTGTACCGCCTCAAGAGGAAGGGGATGTAAATATGGAGGACTATGTTGTAACAAGAGTCTAACTGGGAAAGGTTACGAATGAAAGTGCAAAGGTAGATGCACAGGTAACCTTGGATGCACTGGCAAGAAGGCTTGACAAAATGGAGCAAGCTCAAAACATGTACAAATAGAAGGTAGAGCATTATGCCACTGTTTTAAGGAGACTTACAAGATCTTCAAGTAATGCACAACGTTCGACAATGATAAGCATTAAGGATCCATTTGTGAACAAGGCTAAGAATTTTTCTTCCAAAGGCAAAGTGTTATATGATTTTATTGATGAAATTATAGAACATGGTTCCCAGGTTATAATTGTTGCGGATGAAAAAGTTACCCAGATAGCCAAGCTCAAAATAGATTTTGATAAGGAAGAAATTGTTCTTTCCCAAGAGTTCAAAGAAATGGAAAAATTCATGTTATTGTGGTCACAAATGAAATAGGAAAATCTCGACAAATTGGTGGAAGTTGGGGTGATTCTTGACAAGGAGAAATATGTAGAAGTAAGAGAATCACTTAAACACCGTATCCAAGTAATCAAGTCTCTAATAGAAGACTACCACCAAGTGCAAGAAGATGTTGAAGGACATCATGCTATCCTCAAAAAGGGGATTAAGGGGTTACCAATACAACTCCTCAAAGAAAACTGTATCTTCCTCTTGGCCACTGAACTTTCCAAGATCTTCAAAGGAGCCATCATGAAGTGAGTAGAGAGTGTAGAAATTTCAAAGACCTTTATGCATGTTATTTCTAATACACGGCTCACTCTTGACAACCTTAAGACACATCTTGATAGGTGCAAAAAGGTTCACTCATCTGCCATGAGATCAATCACCAGAATTCACACCATTGTGGATTACATTGTTGGTCCAGGTGAGACATTCATGCAGGAGACCAAGAAGAAGTATGAAGACTTCCATGCCCAAAGCAAGGAACCATGAAGATTCTTGATCTCTAGTGTTACAATTTTTTATGCTTCCCTTTATGCATCTTTTAAATAGTTTTTGACATCTTAAATGTATTTTTAGCAAATGTAATTACACTGAAAATCTGAGATGTAGTTTCATGAAAATGAATTACATTTTGACTTAGACAAAGTTAGGTGAGATTTTCCTAAATGATCTCACCTAACTTTCCTAATTTTAGTCAACTATGTTCCTAGATTTTCTCTTCCCTCTCTTTTATAAATAAGAGGGATTTCTATTGTAATCTTTACCTTTAGTATTTTGCGACGAAGTGTTGCCCTTTTTTAAGAATATTTGTGAAACTTTGTGTTCATGTTTGTGAATGAAATTATGATCAATAAAGAAGATAATTGCATACCATAATTTGTGTTGGAATCAATAATCTTGTGGATTGATCTTATTGGTAGTGGTTAGTAGATGAGATCTGAAGGGCTTCAAATAGATTTATGTAAACTTTGTGTTACATTCTTTGTTTGAATTTACGTTTACGTTTGGATACTATTGTTGAATGATCTACAAGACTTTGTGCTTGTAATCGTTCATGTTGTTTGAGGAATTGTTGTATCTAAGAAGACTTTGTGCTTCTAATACAACAAACGTTACGATTCTCACAGATCCATCGTTGAAAAGCTACAAAATTACTTTGTGCCTTTGTGAGATTTTCTCTCTTTCTTTTATTTGTTTATTATCATCATACCTGGTATCTCTATGCTCTGCTTTGACAAGATAGAGGTATTGACATTACTGCTTGTTTTTAGTTTAAAGTTATTTTGAATCATAACTATCAACTGTGAAGCATTGTAAAACATCTTCTCTGAAAAAAGAGAGAAGCATGAATGTGACACACCCCCCATTTCATAAGTGTAGTGTACATTTTGTAAATACTTAATTAGTTTTACCTTAGCTTCTGTTAGCAGTAAGAAGGGTGCCTCCCCTTTCTGATAGGAGAGATTATATCTCACACAGTTATGGTTGAAATCTAGGTTGTGTAATCTATTGAAAGGTGATTACATAATTTTCACCCAACACATCCTCACACTCCAAAAGGAATAGTTTCTTCCATCAAACAAATGTGCTTTAGAGGAGGACTCTTTCTAAGCCATGTGTCCTAAACCAAGATCTACCTTCAACTGTTAAACTGCACTAAGGAACTTATCTCTGATACCAATTGTTAGAACACACAGATATACTGAGAGGAGGGGGATGAATCAATATATCCTACAAAATTATCCAATTCAATTATCTTAAACAAAATTTCTTATTGCTTCAAATAGATAAAGAATTCAAGGCACAAACACACAATCACCACACCATATTTATGTGGAAAACCCTAAAAGGGAAAACACACGGTGAGAAAGCTACTTGGAGTTACTATCCAAATCCAAACCCACAAAATGAAACAAGATTTACAACATGTTTTATGGCTACAATCCAAATGAAGTTTATAACTCCCTACAAAATATAACACTTATAGAAAGAGGCTACAACCTCAACATACAACACTTGATGAATTTTGGTGATCAACCACCACCATAATACACAAGACCTTTGTTACCTCCGACTCGCTTCTTTTGGCACACTTGCATTCTGCTACCTTCAGCTCGCTACTTTCAAAACTCTTCCTTCAGTACATACACTTCCTTACACACACATACATTGTTTCCTTCAACTCACTGCCTTCAATACCCTTCAAATACTTCTTCACATTCTCACACACACTCAATTGTCTTTAGCTCATTGCTTCT
Source organism: Sequoia sempervirens (assembly GCA_007258455.2). Taxonomy (NCBI): domain Eukaryota; kingdom Viridiplantae; phylum Streptophyta; class Pinopsida; order Cupressales; family Cupressaceae; genus Sequoia; species Sequoia sempervirens. Next base: position 477,372 of record VDFB02382991.1, read on the forward strand.
GACACTCTTCCATCAACGCATACACTTCCTTACTCATGCATACACTGTTGCCTTTAGCTTACTACCTTTAGCACACTTCAAATACTTCTTCACATATTCACACACACTCTACTTCCTTCATCTCACTGCTTTTGGCACATTACACACATTATACTACCTTTAGCTCACTGCTTTCAACATATTTCACTTTGAACGAATTGAACACACACTATACATTGCAAACAACTTGATCACACACTTGATCTTCCATTTACACCTTATGCAAGCTTCAATTTTTTTCTCCTTGTCAGCCACAATGAAACGTATGACATGAAACATGCAACAACCATAAGAAATTCGACTCCAAAACATTCATAGGAAGATGAAATTGAATGTGGTCCAAGCCAAGATATAAGTGGGACCTATTTTACTTTACCACACATTCCCATGCTGGTGCACACCACAAGAACTTGATGCAAGCAACTCAATATACCAAGTCGGCCCAACAAACACTTAACCTTCCATGCATTAACTCTAGACCACAATTGGTACCAAAGAAACTAGATAACATCATGTGGATCACATTACAAGCATTGTACATATGATATTCAAAAAAATTCTCATACATCCCTTTTACAACTTCACACAATATTATGCTAGTGCAAGCAAATAGACGTTGGACCCAACATATCTTGCAAACCCAAAAAACACAATCTTGAAATAGAACATTTAAAAAAATACTTGTGGTACACAGGTCAACATCTAAAAATTGAAATGAGAGAACATATAGGAAATTTGAATTCATCCAAGACAAACTGCAAGACCACAAAATCAACTACGGAGAAATGCAGATCATTTCTTTGAACCCTCCTAACTACAACAACATAGTCTTCCTAGTGCTAGCTCTTGAAACTTTTGCAATAACTTTTATGTTCTAACAACAAGAACATACGTGCTTCACACTTGCCTTTGTCTAACTTCCAAACTGTAAGACCATATCTTTAAATACGGAGGAATGCACAACATTTTCTGGAACTTCAGTACAAATTTTGGTCATAGACTATTCATGAGCAGCAAGAGATGTAGTACAACCATGTACAACATACTCATGACATACTTCACAAATTTTTTTATCAATACATTGATGATCAACACACTAATTACATCATATGCAACCTTCCACATTACCACACTACCATTATGTTGACATCAATGACAACCATACTTTTGACATCAATGACAACACCTACAACAATCTTGCAACAATTTGAATCTATATGAAGATTTTTTAGAAGCAACAACTAAGATAAATTATTCTTTAAGATTTCCCCAACACTTGATAGCCCCGAATTTTTAGGGAAAGGATCATCAAATTTTAGTTTGACTAGAGAGGAAGGAGGAGCCTTCAATTTGGTTTTTTTTCTATCAATTTTCATCAAAATGTGTTTGGAGGATCCATTAGCCAAAGGGAGTTTAAGGTGCTACCAATTTTAAGCACAAAATCATCCCAACTAGAGAATTTTTTTCCTGGAGAAGGTTAACTGATAATATTAGCCATAACTATTTCTAAGGCAACTCTTTCTATTTGAAAATTACTTTTTCTAGCTTGGAGATGGATTTTCTAAGATTATTTTGTTTCTCTATCCAAATGTGTCAAATTATTAAATGACTAACTTCCCAAATACATGCATATGTAGAGTCTTTGTATAAGATTGATCAATTCTAGAAATGGTGAAATGAAGAATCAAGTAGAGGGATTTCCAAATTTAATTTTTTATAAAGCCACATCTTAAATTTGTAGCTAAAGTTATGATTTAAAATAAGGTGATCAAATCTTCCATAGTAGAACCATATAGAATACATTTGAAAGTGCGAGTAATGCCTAGTTTTCCTAGTCTCCTACTAGTTAAAATTTTGTTATTAAGGATAATTTATGTGAAGCCCCTTGTCTTAGGAAGGCATGAGTCATTCTAGTAAAGGTTTTAAGGCCAAGCTTCTTGTAGAGAGCTATGTGTTAAGACCTTATATGCTTTTTTAATTGAATAATTTTATAATTTAGAAGTCATCCAAGGTAATTCATCTTCCTTAGTAGAATATCAAACTTTCCTCTTTTTAATTCATTTGTAAAAGATTTTTTAGATATTGGAAAAGGATAATGATTAAGGGATTTTTGCTAGAGGCTTTTTCCCATTCTAAGAGTCTTCCCAAAATAACAATTTCTCCTCATTGTGATTTATCTAGGGGAGGTAAGGTAAAATAAATTCTTGGGAATTGACTAAGAAGTTCCACATTTTTCAACTTGGGGGTGGATTAGCTATGGTGAAAATTCATTCTTTGTCCCATGTGTCTAAATAATTTCCTCTGATGATTCAACACCATTTTGATGTATGATTTGAGTATAAATGCCAAGTCAATTTTTCTCCTAAAGAAAATTTTTGGGCTTCTAAATTATGGATTCCCACTCCACCCTCAACATTTGCACTACAAACCTTGTTCCAAGAGATTAATGAAAATTTTCTTTTATTATTTGTATTACCTTTCCATAGGAGGTTTTTAGTCTACTTCTCAATTTCATACATGATATATTTAGGAACCTATAATACTTCCATCATATAGATTGGAATAGTTGAGAGAATTGCTTTGGTCATGGCTATTCTTACTATCATAGTGAGCCATTTTCCTTTCCAAGATGATTTTTTTTAACTGTTGGAGAGTATACATTACTCCATAACTCTTTCTTGTGTCCACCAATAAATAAGGGAATTCATAAATATTTACAATAGAGATTTTCATCTATGTTTGAGGGGGAGTGTTTTGGAAAAAGATCTTTGATTTGGAAGCATTGAATTTTTGACTAGTTACTACACAATAATCATGTAAAAAAATTAAAATTATTCCAGCATCATCAAATCTAGCTTGGTCAAAAATTTAGGTGTCATCTACAAATAGTACATGAGTAATTGGTTCTAAGAATTTGTTAAAATATATTCATTTCTAGTTCTTATTACATTATGCTAGAACATATCTACTAAGGGCTTCTACCAAGATGATAAAAGAGAAAAGGAGAGATAGGATATCCTTGTTTGAGGCCTTGTGAGGGAGGGAAGAAGCCACATGTGCTACCATTTAGAAGGGTTGAGAATCTTGGGTTTGAAGTACATGAAGATATCCTATAAAAGAGATACCATTGACTATGTGAAGACTTCTAGTGAATCCCTTGGTCTCATTTTCCTATTTTTATTTATCAGTAGGTAACGGTTGTAGTAAACCTACAAAAATGACTCACTCTCCTTCACTTGGATGGTAAGTAGTCTATGGACACTGATTTTGGGTGTCCAAGATGCTCTAGCACTTCAAGGGTTTTTCACCTAAAAGGAGAGAAATGGACCCAAAATGCTAATGTCTACACTCAAGATTAATATATGGATGGATACAATATTCCTAGATATGATGTATAATGCAACTAACTGAAAAAGAAACGATTTATTGATGCTAAACCTAAGAAATGCAAAGTGTTGGAAAACATAGTGATGTATGCAAAAACACCTAAGAATGTAAGTAAATGATAACATAATTAAACAAGACTGTAGAGGTGCACCTGGAATCTAAAGTATGATGCAGAGAGGCTCCAGAATCCTATAGAGTTGATTGGAAATGTTGGGTGGGACACTTACACCAAGCTGGGCAACTTAGTCCAGTTTCGGGGAAAATATGTTAGAATAGGAATCTACCAAATGGGTACTCAGAAATGTAAAAATCAATTTTTAGGCCTGGAAATGGTACTAATTTGCCACAGATGGTGACAGTCCACCTGGGAATCTTTGGAAATTTGGGGTAGGATTCTGTAGCTTTCGTTTTGCACTTCCTTTCCTAATAGGTGTCTAGTCCATATTCTACAGAAAACAAGCTAAAAGTGATCTCCAAGCTTCAATTAGGGCTTTGTTGACTTTGATAACTTTGCAACACCTTTTTGACACTTTCCTCTTTGACAAATTTGCATACAAGACCTCGAAACACACATGCAAAGAGGGGAAAAAGAGTTAAGGGTTAGAGTATAGGGGTTTGCCTTGGTCAAACCCCACTTTGGTAATCAAACCCTAGATGATGGAATGAAATAAAGATAGAATGATGAATAAAAAATATGCAATTTCATAAACTCACCAAACCCTTGATGTGTAAATCTGAAGATATGCAATGAAGTGCTCCAATGGATGACTTGATGATGCTTAGAGTGCTTGAATGCCTAAAATATTGATTGCTTGAGGGTTGGATGAATTAGGTGAATGGGGGGGGGGTTAAAATAAGAGGAAAAACCCTTTGTTTATACTTGATTTTTCATTATTTCCCAAAAATAACACATCACAGGCCGACCTCAACGGTAAGAGAATAAATTCTCGCCAGAAAATTAAAATTATTTTTGATTTTTATGCCCAGTGGGACTAAGTCACCCCAAGTGGCAACATGGTCCCACTAGGGAAATTTTACAGGGTGTCAAGGATTAAAGTGTATTTAATAAGGTTTGACAGGAATATTCTAAAAAATACACTTAATTATGGTCGAAAGGTGCATTAAGGGGTCATTTAAACATAAGAAAGGGTTGAATTAGTGATGAAAAGTCTAGAAAAGTGTGAGTTTGTTACAACTCTTTACAACACTTTGAAATAAGACTTGGTAAGTGATAAAAAGGGGTTATTTAGGTGAATTATAATAAAAGGGTCCTAGAAAAGTGTGAAAGTGGGTTACAACACTTCAAAACACTTTTACATGACAACCTAGAAGTCTTAATAATTCTCAAGGGTCCAAGACCTAATGTGAATGTGTTGACCACATTACAACATTAAATCTAGAAAAAATCAAGCAAAAGTCCATAAGAGAGACTCAAGTGAGCGTAAAAATGTCCAACTATACATTTTTTGGTAACACATTGAGCCCCCACTTTAGTGAGAGGATGAACTTGCTTCAAACTCACACTAAAGTAGCTCAACATGCACATCGAGAGGGATCCAAATACACTCATGTTGGTAAGATGAGATAACAATAATCAAGAGGGATGATCAAGCCCCAGGATCATGATCCCATAGAAAAAAAAAATAAACACAAAGGAACACACATGAAAATGATGAAAAATAATGAAAGAAAGCTTTGATCATTTTTCTAGCCTGTTGTGGATCAGATTTAGGTTGTTTGTTCAGAACAAGAAAATGCATACTCACTTTGGGGAGACGAAACTCATGGATGTCCACCGGGTGAGAAGGCCCAAAAGGTGAGAAACATACACTCATGGTTGGTATGTACTCACAAACACATAGGTAGCTATGGGGAAAATTCATGCCTCGAAATGGGCTTCCCGCTCAACCATATCAAATTTATACCTCCTAATAACTTTAATAAGGTGCCACAAAGGAAAATGTCATTTCGTGCTTCATGAGACAAGCAAAACTTCTTCTGCTTAGAACTCATGAACAAGTGTGATGGCACCACAGGAATGCAAGTTGTGTTATGCAAGGTGGCCATATAAATACAAAATGCAACATGCAAAAGAATGTTCAAAGGAGTCTTGCTTAGTTCATGCTAGGTATTTAACTTAGGGAACATTGTGTCTAATGTCTCCAAGAGAGGACCAATCAAAGAATAAAATATTTGCAACTTAGGGGATGCAATGTGTCGTATCATGCCACCAGAGGAATGCAATATGCTAAGATAGAAGGTCATCACACCCACTGTCATCCACAAAGTGACAAACGCATCGTATAAAGTAACAAAGCTTCACTAAGAACTAAGAAAAAGAAAAATGCAAGATGAATAATGCCAATGTATGCCCCCACTTTAAAGGAATTGTTACACACCGTTCTGTGAGCAATTAATAAAAAGTAGCAAATGAAAAATGCAAATAGAAACACGACCTGAGAGCCAACTTGGAAAGCCCCTATGCCAAGTCATGCATTTCCGAGTAAGGCTACGTCATGTGAGAGAAAGGAAAAAGAAAAGAAAGGGGTTGCCCCCAAAATTTAAACACCAAACACATAAGGGATCTATGGATTTGGGGTCAGTATATTCGTTGTTACAATGTTTTTATTAAAGAGCCCAGAACTATCATCATTCCCCAAATACATAGAACTGGGAGAATGACACAAAGAGAGCGAAAACAAAGAAAAATAAAATCCATTTTGGGTTAACATGGAAGTCACATAGGATGTATCAACGCTTTGCATTGTCCCCAAAAGAAAAACACAAGCGAAAGAAAATGAAAAGAAAAGGAAAGCTTTTGGGTCAACAAGAAGGATACATTTCGATCTCATTGCCTTGTGTCATCCCCAAAACGAAAACACAATCCAAAAAGAAAAAGACAAGTGAAAAAGAAAAAAAGGGGCCTTTTGGGTCAACATGGAAGAGACATAGGGCATCTCAACGCTTTGCGTTATCCCCAAAAGGAAAACACAAAACAAAAGTGAAAGGAAAAATAAATGTACGACATATAGAAGAATGAAGGTACAAATAGAAGAATGCCACAAATAGAGGAGAACATCAAATGTCACATTACGGGGGAATACGATATACACATGCAAACTCAAAAGAAAAAGAAAATAAAATGCAAAAGACTAGTAAGGAAGATACCAATCAACCATCAAGCAAGTCGTTCGCTTGCCAATCTCAATTGGTATAGCAGAAGGTGAATAACGCAACTAAGGGACAATGAAAAATGCATTATTAGGACAAGGCTATCTACTTATTTCCCCCACTAAGTGCAAGGAAAGAATGAGCTGAGATAGGTGATGGGAAAGATCATGTAATAGTGAGAATGGAATATTCTACAACTATTACACAATAAAGTGTGTGGTTTATGGATTGATCAAATAGCAATTATCGCCATCAAAATGATACTTGCTTAGTATTTCTTTCAAGTGATGACACTCATCACTTCTATGTCCAAGAATGCAATGATATGCACAATGTGGAACATTAGCATATTTAGGATAGATTACTAACCTATTCATAGGTGGTAATAAAATGAGTTCTTTGTTTAGAAGGATTTGCAATTTCCTTTCACATTCAAGTGGTGGATGGAGAAGAAACTTTAGTTTTTTCAACTTGTAAGGTCGTTTGTGTTTACTAGATTCACCCTTTTCATGGATTGGAGGAAGAGGACCCATGAGAATCCTATCATCCTTGTCATTGGTATCATGTAAGGGTTGTTCATGAGGAACCTAAGGGTGTTCAGATCGGGTGGAGAATCGAAGATCATCGTGCCATCATCATGAAGTATCCAATATTCTAAAGGAGGCTTGTTGTCATGAGGAGGATCTTGATAGCCTAACCCTATTGTGTTTTCATCTTTCGGGCTTTGTTCTAAAAGTTGATGAATGTTATGTTTAGTTTTTGTGTCACATCCTTATTTGCTTAAGATTGTAAAACCTTTTCCATAAGTTTCTTCAAGGTTGATTGGTGTGTTTGTAACTTTGTTATCATAGAATGGTTGAGGAGTTGCTTGTTTAGAGGAACTAGGTCCACCTGTTGGAGGGAACTTAGGTCCTTCATTTGTTTCAGGATGTAGGTAACCAAACATATCAGGAAGTGAGACCGTAGGAAAGGTCTTGTTGTTTCATGGAAGGATAAAAGGATGCATTGGCTTCAAGGTTGTCAATAAATTTGTTTAAGAACTTATTCATGGTGTCATCATCTTCTCCAATGATGTCAACATCATGAGGAGGACATTCATGAGGAGGTGAAGGAGCATGAGGAAGCTCAAGGTCATTAGGATCTATTCCAAAGGTACAATTTGACATGTCCACTAAAGATTTTAATGACAACCAAAACTTATTAAAGCAAAAATCCATGATGCAAGAAAACTATATGCAAGAAATAGAAGAAAACAACAAATCTAGAAATTATGACAAAATGTAATAGAAGAAAATTGAAATGCAAGAAATGCCCATAAAATGCCAGGAATTACAATGCAAAATGTACAGAAGGACTAAGTCGCCCAGTGTGGCGAATTAGTCGCAGTGATGAATTTTTTGTGATTTATTAGAAAATTTAAATGCAATTTGATGTTTTTCAGATGCATAGATGCAACTATAGTTTGAAAATGCAAATTTTTTGTTGTTTTCTAATAAAATAAAATGCAAAAATGCAAGCTATATGAGCTTTTCACTAATGCAATTTTTAAAACCCTAAGATGCAATTTAAAAAATGCAACACCTAATGCAATGCTAATGCAAGTTAAACCTAGGTTGCAAATGCACTTGAAATCGGAAAGAAAATGTTCAAAAGTTAGGTTCACCAAAATGTGGACACTGATTTTGGGTGTCCAAGATGCTCTAGCACTTCTAGAGTTTTTCACCTAAAAGGAGAGAAATGGACCCAAAATGCTAATGTCTACACTCAAGATTAATATATGGATGGATGCAATATGCCTAGATATGATGTATAATGCAACTAACTAAAAAAGAAATGATTTATTGATGCTAAACCTAAGAAATGCAAAGTGCTTGAAAAACATAGTGATGTATGCAAAAACACCTAAGAATGTAAGTAAATGATAATAGAATTAAACAAGATTGGAGAGGTGCACTTGGAATCTGAAGTTTGACGTAGAGAGGCTCTAGAATCCTATAGAGTTGAATGGAAATGTTGATTGGGACACTTACGCCAAGCTGGGTGACTTAGTCTAGTTTTGGGGAAAATCTGTTGAAACAGGAATCTGCCAAATGGGTACTCAAAAATGTAAAAATCAATTTTCAGGCCTAGCAGTGGGGCTAATTCACCATAGATGGCGACTTAGTCCACCTAGGAATCTCTGAAAATTCTAGGCAAGATTTTGTAGCTTTTGGTCTGCACTTCCTTTCTTGACAGGTGTTCGGTCCATATTCTATAGAAAACTAGCTGAAAGTGATCTCCAAGCTTCAATTAGGGATTTGTTGACTTTGATGACTTTGAAACACCTTTTTGACACTTTCCTCTTTAACAAATCTACATACAAGACTTGCAAACACACATGCAAAGAGGGGAAAAAGAGTTAAGGGTTAGAGTATATGGGTTTTCCTTGGTCAAACTCCACTTTGGTAATCAAACCCTAGATAATGGAATGAAATAAAGATAGAATGATGAATAAGGAACATGCAATGTCATAAACTCACCAAACCATTGATGTGTAAATCTGAAGATATGCAATGAAGTGCTCCAATGGGTGACTTGATGATGCTTAGAGTGCTTGAATGCCTAAGAGATTGATTGCTTGAGTGTTGGATGAATTAGGTGAATGGGGGGGGTTAAAATGAGAGGAAAAATCCTTATTTATACTTGATTTTTCATTAGTTCCCGAAAATAACACATTGCAGGCCAACCTCAAGGGTAAGAGAATAAAATCCTGCCAGAAAATTACAATTATTTTTATTTTTGTGCCCAGTGGGACGAAGTCGCCCCAGGTGGTGACTTGGTCCAACTAGGGAGATTTTACTGGGTGTCAGGGATTAAAGTGTATTTAATAAGGTTTAACATGAATATTCTAAAAAATACACTTAAGTATGGCCAAAAGGTGCATTAAGAGGTCATTTAAACATAAGAAAGGGTTGAATTAGTGATGACAAGTCTAGAAAAGTGTGAGAGTTTGTTACAACTCTTTACAACACTTTGAAATAAGACTTGGTAAGTGATAAAAAGGGGTTATTTAGGTGAATTATAATAAAAGGGTCCTAGAAAAGTGTGAAAGTGGGTTACAACACCTCACAACACTTTTACATGACAACCTAGAAGTCTTAATGATTCTCAAGGGTCCAAGACCTAATTTGAATGTGTTGACCACATTACTACATTAAATCTAGGAAAAATCAAGCAAAAGTCCATGAGAGAGACTCAAGTGAGTGTAAAAATGTCCAACTATACATTTTTTGGCGACACATAGTCTCCACCTTGATATTCTCAACAAGATCTTCTTTGAAGCACTATTGAGTAATTCTTCCTCTTATTTTTCCCCAAGTCTTGTATTATATGAAATGTCTCATCTTGGGTGTTTCATGCAAGGCCCTCATAATCCCCTATTTCATCTTAGAATCAAGTACAAAAAGATTTATTTTGTGTACCCAATGAGACCATTTTCTCTCACCCATTTATCATCCTTCATGTTGCTATCTATGATGTGAGTAGAAATTATACTCTTGGTATTTTCTATCATGATAAAACCATTCCATCACCTAGCATGATAGAAATAGAATAAGGAATGGGCATTCTAAGAAAGACATCAACAGTTACTTCCCTTTTTCCTTAATATAAAAATAATCATCTTGGTTTTTCCTTACCCATTTCTATTACAAATATTCCAAGTCATTATGATCTTAAAAGAGTTTCAAGCCATTGTAATTTTTCCTAGCCACATAACTACCATAAACCTAGTAGTATCTAATTTTTTCCAAAACATACTTGATGGTAAGTATCTCCTTCTCATAAATAGAGATCATTTTTTGCCTCTTTTGACTTCATGTTGTTATTTTTAGTGGAGTCCCATTTTTGCATTGATATGGCCTCAATACCTTGTCCTAGAGCACCACACTCCACTACACATGGATGTGAGAAAAATAAAATGAAAAATATAGAACATGAGTTGAATTCCTTCTTAGGATTATTAAAATATTCTTGTGTTCTATTCATCCATGCATGGCTCCCTTTTCTAACATATTGGTTAAAGGTGCAACTATATATGAAAACCCCTCAATAAAACTCCTTTTATTGTTGTATAGGTTAAATAATCTTCTCAATAGAGTTAGTGTAGTAGGGAATGCCTGGAATACAAAAAAATGAATCCTCTTCAAATCCTCCCGCATTCCTTGAGCAGTAATGACATGACCCAAGTGTAAAATATTTGTGCTCTTGAACTCAAACTTAAATAATTTTTCATTTAGAGCATGTTGCTCTAGATTCCAAAGGATCAAATCTAGGTGTTTCATATGATCATTCAATGCCTTTCTATCCATCAATATATCATAAAAATCTATCAAAAAAATTCTCAAATGTCCACTCAATACATGTTTCACCTTGAATTGGAAAGTACCCCAAGTATTAATCACATTTAATGGTATAACCAAGAAATCAATGCACATCCAATAGGTCATTTGAAATTTGCACATATTATTTTCGAGCAAAAATTTAATGGTAGCTTGCTCATAGGTAATTTTATGGCTTGTTGGAATTCTCTATCAAATAGTGATATTGGGGACATTTTGTGCAGCACCATATTGTGTTGATTTGAAAATATTTGAATACCAAAATAAAGACTATGTTACTTACCATACAATGAGAGGATATGTACACTCTCGATCACTAAGAAAATTTCTCTCCAAGAAATGTGTTCCTTGCAAGTCATCTTATTTGTGACTCCAAGAGTTTTGTTAGAGAGAACTCCAAGCATCACATCTTTTATTTTAAATGTAAACTTTAGCTCCCTACTTTGATGAATTTGAAGAAACTCAACAATGGAATTCACCCAATCTACACCCATACATATTTAAGTCCCCATAACATATAATGAATCACATATGTAACATTTCCACTATTCTACTCAATGAATTTTCTATGTGTTTAACCTCAAGTGAATAAACTAAGATGCCAATCACATAGTGATAAAAAATTTCTTTTCAAAATAAGATTATATACACATTTGATATAACAATAATTCATCTTTCTCATTTCATTTCAACAAAATATTTACAATCTTTCTAAAGTAATGATTTCATAGACAAGATATAATTTACATTTTCTTATCTTCCATAGAAATAGATACAAGATACATTCATAGCTCATCTAAGCTCCATTGGCACTAGAAATAAAAATGGTCCAGGAAATATGCCATCAAATCTTGGCTCCCTGACTAAAGAGGAGAAACATCACTCAAGTGCTTTTTCACCATCCATGGACTTACTACAGTCCCTCACACATCTACCACATATGGTAATATGGCCCTACCCTTTGACAAAGAGTTTGGTCCATAAACATCAAAATACTAGCCAATCCTAAGCTTGGTGTTGTGTCTTACATAACTAGAACTTTCCCATATAGTGGCTACAACCTACGTGTATGACAATCCTAGATTGTCATGCTAAAAGGTAACACAGTGAAGTGACATTTTAACCAATGGAAAATTACACCACTTTGGCCAAAGTATTCATCACCCCTAATTCGAAATGGACATCACACACTCACTCACCCACCATCCTATCTTGATTTGTTATGACCATTCATATTCTATGCATAGGCTATCCCCTTCATTGGATTATCCTAACCCTAGGAATAACCTATATTCTTTTCAAGTTTACTAAGACATTTCAACTACAATATTTCAACTAATTCAAAGTAATCCTATCCTTACCTATTAACCATATGGATAAACATAACGTCACATCATTAAATGACTATTTTAAAAGTATAATCACAACAATTAAAGTCTCCATTCAAGAGTGTAATCTCAACAATAAATGACTCCCATCAAAATTATAATCCCATCATTAAATGACCTCATTCAAAAGTATGATCTTCAACAATCAAAAGTATAATAATATTCAAGAATAAATGAACTCATTGAAAGTATGACCTTCAACATTAAATAACTCCAATCAAAGATAAAATCAATAATCATCAATCATCTGATCATATAGGTTAATCTCAACCTAAGTGTTTTAAACAAAGATCAAATAAGCAACCTAACCAAGTAGGTTAACCTCAACCTAGGGTTTCAATCAATAATCAAATAAAGCTATGATCAAGTGATCATAAAAAAATCATAAAACTTCTACATTCAATATAGTTCAAATAATCACATGTTCACAATATTCACTATGTTTGTATATTTATTTGAAGGACATTGTCAACTTGCAAGGGGTTGATGTTTCTGCACCCATAGCCCTCTTCATAATATAGTTTAGATATAAATTATCAACAAGGTTCACAACCTATCAATGATGGTATGACTATTATGCCATTATTCACATGGTGTCACTATCCTCATTAACCACAAGGCTTTACCTATCTTCATAAGCTATCAATTCAAGATATCACTTCAATGTAAATATAGTCTACTTGACTAAGTATAATTCCTAATAACGACTCAAATTCCAACATACAAAATATATACATATACATATAAGTATTAATGTAACCCAACCAAAAGGTTTTGTGAAAACAAGAATCCATCAAGAAACATACAAACTAAACCAAGCATCACTACATACATTCAAAACCATTCTCTCCATCATAGTAATCAAATCCATTTAATCTTTCCAAAATAAAAGAAAAAGGTATAGATACTAACATGCCTGATTATTGCTCCAATTGATTAAACTCCTTCCTAGTATGAATCCCCAAGATTGATTGATTCCTACTCGAAGATTCATATGGCTACCCTCTTCTAACTTCTCACCAAATCTCACAATAATCACAAATATGATATACCAAAATAACTCTCAACTCACAAGCTCTCTCTCTCTCTCACACAACAAAATAAATTCAAGACAATAAGAATGAAAGTGTAGTATTTGGTAGAATGGGCACCCCTATTTATACTAACTTGTGATCAACTGAAGGCTACAAACAAGCAAGTATCTCTATAGCATTTCTTCCTCATGTAACGACTCACTCATAAGTTTGCAACACATGACAGTCTCAAGGCTGAGTTGACTTAGTAATTTGAGACAACAAGCTAAAAATAGATTTCCTAATTCAAATTCCATTTCAAAATGATACCAAGTTGAGTGAGTTTTAACACTTATTTGCAGGCTTACACAAATTCAAATACTTCTATTGCATTTCCAACTTCAAGCAAACATGGAACCACCTCTTATCCTTGACACCACCTTCATTAGTGCGGGTTTCAAAATGTTCTACAAGAATTTAAAACAGTTTAAACTTCTCTTCAAATGTTAACACAGTAGCAAGTAACTCCTATGTGCTGCCTTTATTGGCTTTGACTTGGTCTTTCGAAGACTTTATGCATTGGCTTAACCAATAGCATTCAAGCGATGTTTAGTATGTGCTGATCTAAAGTGCTTTACTTTGCATTTAACTATGCATTCTTTGAGCCATCATTTAGTTGACCAAATCCAACTCTCTGCATGTGGCTTCATGCACTGGTCATAATTTTTGTTATTGTTTTCAACACTTATCCATGTGTTTCCTCTGCTCACATCAATATATGAATATATCCTTCAATAAGCATCATAGCATTAAGCCTTTCCTTTATGCTATGCATAGTATTGTACTTTCATTCATGCACAACACTACTTATCCATATATATGTGTTTGGTATGCAACTATATGCTTGGTTATATTTCGTTCATGGCAGTGCCATGATTTCCTTGCAATACTTTTAATATGGATTCATATTTTGTTGTATGTGATCTCAACTACTATCAACTTTAAAGGCAATGCCTAATGTTTACCTGCTACGTTTAAACAATGTGACCTACATACTTTATCACTTAAATATACTCTTATTAACAAGTATGTATATATAATATTGTGTGTATGAATAATGTGAGTGCATAAGCAAATAATACAACACACCAATGAAACATTATATTAGAGAATTTAAATGATAATCAAATAAAAACAACAAACTCCCCAATGGTGTTTCCTTGTCCTCTATCTCCAAGGATTCTTTAAGTCATTTTTCTCTCAGATTGTTTGTGCACATGACTTCCCAAATGACAACTTGAAGAATGAGATGTTGGAAATGCAAGAGATATCTCCTACACTACATGATTGACTGTTAGACTAGTTGAAGATGATTATGCAAAGATTAATGATGCTGCTATGATATTGATAATGAAATGATATGATGAAACTACAGAAATTAAGATGTAGCTAATGCTAATCCCATGATTAATCTACTTGATTCTAAAATGCAAACACTAAAATGCTAATGCTAAGATGACAATGCTAATGAAATTTCTGTAGAGTAATTATGCTCAGCTCTCTATATGCTTTTGTTGTAAATGAGGGTCTACTTATAGATTTTCCAAGGCATGACCTTAGGTGGCAGAAATCAATGGTCTGGATTTGATTTGGAGAGATGGACGGTTGAGGATGAAGAGGTTAGAGAGAATCAAGGAGTGTGTATATTTAGAAGAACAAATTGCCAAGTGTGAAGAAGAATCAAATGGAGATGAAGGCTAAGTGTCTCAAATTGGTTAAAATTTGTTGAGGATAAACGCCAAATTAAATATTAGGAATATTTAATTTCATGAGACACATGATGAGGTGGAAGATGAGAAGAAGTTAGTAGAAATGTGCCTAAATTCAAATTTAATTAGAGAGTTAATTAAATAAAACAAACTAATTGAATTTGTTCATTTAATTAAGACATGAAGAAAATGATTTAAGATAGGAAGACTTATAGAAAATGAACTATATAAATTTAATTTATTTAAAGTAGACGAATTAAAGATTGTTAATTAAATAGCTTGTATTTAATTAATTCCTCCAAACCAAATTTGAGTGTATATATTTTGCCCCTCTTTGAAGTGATGTGTACACTTGCAACACATTGCTTCAAAGAAAAATTTGTTAATAGTGATGATAAAAACTTTGATATGCCCCAGATGCTGATTTTCAAGTGATGGTGCATGTATGCCCCCCTCAGGAGATAAATCGAGAAATGTTGAATTTTTAGGATTTTTTTGAATTTTTGAATTTTTTTATGATTTTCTGATGATTTTCAAATTGTATGATGTTGAAACAAGTTAAATTTTTTGATGATTTTCAAATTGTATGATGTTGAAACAAGTTATCTCCCAATAATGAAGAATGATCTTTCCAATTGATTAAATGATGTCTTGTTTGAAAAATAAAAAACAATCCCACTTAAATACCCTCCAATTACCCCTTTTAAAAGATAAAAAGATGAAAAAGTGAGCTCATTTGAATTCATTTGCATTTGAGAGATTAAGTTGATTGAGCATTTAGCAGGATGGTAATCCCATACCGCACCCATTGATTCAAGCAAGTTCGACGACACAACCGCCTTGCCACATATGGACCTCTAGTACATACCCCGAGAAACCTCTTTTTCAAATTTGAAATTTTTTTCCAACATTTTTGATGTTTTTGAAATCAGTGATTGTGTTTTAGCGCATTTATGACCCGCTCTAGCACATAGATAGGTTTTTTTAGCACATAAAGAGATGTAGCGTATTTATGCTAGATTTTGGCACATCGATCGATTGTTTTAGCACATAGAGAGATGTAGTGCATTTAGGTCATGAAGTAGTGCATAGATGGAATTTTCCAGTGCATTTGGTATTTTAGCGCAATTAGGTCACCAAGTAGCACATATATTGACCGTTATAGCGCATTCATGATTTTAGCGCATTTGTGTTGCAATGTGGTGCATTGATGGATTTTTGTGGCGCATCCAATTTTTTAACACATAGGTAGACTATTTTGGCACATTGACACCAGAGTTGATGAATGTTGATTTTCCTCCTTGTGTTTGATGTTTGATGATCACATCATTCGTTGTTGTGATGATGTTTGATAGGATATTTGATGATTGATTTCATGATAGATGAGAGTCAATGATAGGATAGATGATGATTGACCTCATGATAGGTGAGAGTCAATGATAGATGCTCAACAATATTTGATCAAAATCTCATTAGAGCTGATTAGATTGATTGATAGGTTGATTGATAAAATGTTGATTTGCGATATTTCATGATTATAGGAGGATTTTAGAGTTCTTCAGTCTCAGGAGCGCTTCCCAAAGACCTGGGAAATGATTCCACACCTGGTGCAGGCGGATTTGGATGTTATTGTGCGATGTGGTTTGTCTTCCTTCATTGATATGCCCCAGCATAGGATTAACAGGGGACTGTTGACTACTTTAGTAGAGAGGTGTCATAGTGATCACAACACTTTCCATCTGGCCACTAGTGAGATGGCAGTCACTCTGGAGGATGTGTACCATATATTGGGTATTCCCGTGGTTGGTGAGCTAGTCATAAATGATCAGATAGAGCAGGGAGGTACTGATGCACTGAGGAGGATTTTTCATGATGACAGGATTAGCGGGTATGAGATCCCATGGCAAGAGATGGTCGATTCGTATGAGCCCTTACCATGTGTTCTAGCTAGATTTATTAGAGGTTTCTTATGTCTTGAACATAGGTCGAAGGGACTGTCTATTGGTTGGGGCCAGATACTAAAGAGTATGATTACGCATGGGGTTCCTGCATGTTAACTCACTTATATCATGATCTGCATCAGGTGGTATATCTTGGAG
This sequence comes from Sequoia sempervirens, assembly GCA_007258455.2. Taxonomy (NCBI): domain Eukaryota; kingdom Viridiplantae; phylum Streptophyta; class Pinopsida; order Cupressales; family Cupressaceae; genus Sequoia; species Sequoia sempervirens. Next base: position 494,617 of record VDFB02382991.1, read on the forward strand.
CTATGAGTTTATCAGCTAGGGTGACACTACTGCAAATTTTGGCTTGGGAGCATATAGTTGTTACTCATCCTATGGTAGATAGAGCTCATCCAATTGGTTGGCCATATGTCTTTGGATACATAGGTCCAGTTGTCCAACACAAGCTGGGAAAATTGGAGTATTTGTGTCGAGTTTTGGATGATCTGGAGACGATCACATGGAGATCGTACTTAAATTGTGAGCAGTGGTCCGAGGATGATATTGATATGCCATATGTTTTCACTTTGAGGTACCTGATTGGTCAGACATAGTTTGTCATCGAGAGATTTCTACTTATGAGGGTGCTTTTCCAGTATGGCTGAGTTAAGGTTATGCCCCATGGAGCTGTATTATATGCTCGGAGATGACATGATATTCCAGAGTGGGGACCCACACCATCTTATGTTGCAACTTGTGAGGAGTATTTTGGATTACAGCCATAGATATGGGATTACTGTCTAGAGATCACAGATGCTTTGATGACAGATGAGTATGCTCAGTATTTCCTCACACATGCTTTCTCGAGGATATCCAGTCCAGATGAGCCAGCACCAACATTGGATGATGAGTAGGCACCAAGACAAAGGAGGCATGGGGGAGATGGTGATGAGGAGGAGGGAGATGGTAGGGATGGAGTGGATGATGGAGATGATGGAGATGGTTGAGATGGGAGTGATGGCAGTGGTGCAAGTGATAGACAGACACTAGATTTCAAGGTACCCTGGAGGAGGATATCTATTGTTCCTTGAGCATAGCAATAGTCATGACCATATTAGATTTAGATTTGCATGCCTTCCTATTAGCAGCAAGTATAGATAGACACCTTACAGGGATAGGTGCAGGGTTTACAAGGACAGCTAGTGCAGGCCTAGGCATAGATTGCCTCTCTGACAGCAGAGAGAGATGAGGCTAAATAGAGATGCAAGCATGCAAAGGCTTTAGATAAGAGATTGCAAAGAGTGTCTAAGGGGACCACTACAGGAGATATGCTTAGAGAGGTTTGACATTCAGCCAGAGAGGTAGAGTACTATAGGTTATGATACTATGGGGTAGTTCTTGCAGAGTGGCATGCCCTGAGTTATGCACAGTCTGTCAATGCTAGATCAAGTTAGAGTCATTCTTGGACTACGAGTAGGGGTGTGATTGGGCCACCTCCCAGAGATCCATCAAGCATGGATCCAGGTGTAGGTCCATCTGGTGGTGCAGCAGTAGGCACAACGAGGCCTAAATTGTCTAGGGGGAGTAGCACATAGCCTTTGTGTTCATATTTGATGCACTGAGACTTGATGTATACACTTATTCAGCCGTAGACATTATGATTTCTTGCCACTTTGTTGATGTATCTTTCCACATTTTTGGATATCATTGTACACTTGACATTGACTATTTTGAGATTATATGAGATGCAGTGAATACTATTGATCTATATGTTGTCTATATGCTTTTATGATGAATGTTTATGGTGAATGCATTTGATTTCCGCTCTATTGGTTTACAAATTTTTCACCTAACTCTATATTCTAACACCCATGGAGATGACAAATGTAAACAATAGTTGAATCAAATATAATGATATTTTATTTTGATTCTCTACTTTTTAAATAAGGTGGCAGCTACCTTATAAGATATGCAATGAATTTAAATCTCTAATGCTTTTAACCAGAAAGAAAATAAGGTATTGCTTTTAACCAGAAAGCTTTGAAATGTATATTTGAATAATATCGATCTCAACAATAGTAATTTTAAAACTTCCCAAATATATCTTAAAATGCTCATTCACAGATCAACATTTCATAGCACAAGATTCCATACTGATAACCATTTCAATATAAACATGCAATGATGACATATTCATAGAAATATAATAAAATTATGCATTGTAATTCAAAGATTATATCTGCATAATTCACCATAACATATTCATATCGAAACAAAAATATTTGAAAGAAATTTTTTGTCTTTCTCCTAAGAAAATCAAATTTTCCCCAAAGAGAGAGAGAAAGAGTTCTCCCTGCCCCCAATATTTAAAGTCTTGAAAATAAGTCCCCTAAATAATGGTTTCTTGAAGACAACCATTTTAAATATAACATAAAACAAAGTCTTTTTTTAAAAGACAAATAAAAAAGAAAAGAGATAAAATAAATTGATGCTAAAAATAGATAAGAATCATTATCTAATGGATCCACGCTCTTCATCTTCAACTTCTACTATCTTCTCGGTTTCCAGCGACTTTTCCTTTTCCCTCTTCCTTGATATGTATTCTCGGTACCTAGTAATGACTACAATAATATTCTTGCCACCTGGAGTAGTGGTTATCTATAACCATTTCTTCCATTTGTTTAAGTTCTTCTTAGCATCAGTTACTATTTGATCCATTTCATCATGTGTTGTCTTGTAGGACTTCAAATATACTTCCATTCTGCTAAGCTTAGAGAAGGATTCCCTAGTAGCTATGGATGCTTCAAATATTTCCTCTTTAAATGTTTCTTTGAACTTCACAACAATTTCATTGAATTCCAAAATTTTCTCTCCGAACTCATCCATAATATCTACACCCAGGTTATGATAATTCTCTCTTATTTCAACTAGTACATCCAAGTATTGCCCCATTGCAGTATTAGTCTCCTTGATGAGGTTATCGTATATGTCCAACCACCATTCCAAATAATTAGCCCAATTTGGATCAATTTATTTGGGGTCACTCACAATTTTCTCTCTACTTAATGTAATTGGATCCAAATTAACCAAATCTGTAACTTCTTTAGACAATACAAAAAGAGTATTTTGTTCCTTTCTCATATGCTTCATTTTTGCTAATAATTCTTTCCTCTTTAAACTAATTTTAAATCTGTAACTTCTTTAGACAATACAAAAAGAGTATTTTGTTCCTTTCTCATATGCTTCATTTTTGCTAATAATTCTTTCCTCTTTAAACTAACTTTTGAATAGAAAGGAATAATATCACCGAGGTATAACAAAGTATTCTGGGAAATCATCTCCATCCATCCATTAGCACCTTTTGAATAGCTCATACTCCTCTTAACCTGTTGTAGAGTTTTAGAATCAACGCTCTCAATATGAGAGCTAGTGCTTTCTTCAACCACATGAGTAGCAATTAAAGAAGAAATAAATTGACTGAGAGAGAGTACTTGAGATTGCAATTGAATGTTTTCTTTCCTTAAACCCTTGGCACATTTGATTAAAGCATCCACAGAGAAACTAGCATGGTAGACATCCCCTTCAAAGGTAATAGGTCCCATATCCACATGAGTGATCTTATAATCATTTGTAGTGATCTTGTTTTCATTTAACTCTCCTATTGGGTCCGCCACTTACAACAATTGATGTCCTAAGACTTCATCATTTATTATTTTGGACATTTTTCTGGCCTTCTTAGGCTTAGCAGAACCCTGAAGAAGTTTGGCCATAGTATCAACTTCCACCACAACAGAAGGAATCAATTTTCTTTTCTTTTCTACCACCTTCTTCAACCAACCTGAAGATGTTGTAGTTGTGTTATCACTCGTACTTTCAACAATAAGTAATTGTTGTTTGTGGGGAGTGTTAACTAGATTTTCGGATGGGATGGGTGTATCTTCAGACAAAGAAGGAAGAACACTATCATCAGTAATATTTTGGAAGATATTCCCAAAATCTGCAAATGCGAGTTGATCTTGATCCTCATTTTGTTTAGGGTAATAGGAGGGTGGATTTTGTTCACATGTGGACTTTACCTTAGTCACCTCCTCTATTTTTTCTCGATCTCCCCTTGACTGTGAATTTGGCCCAAAAAATTTACCTGCAATTCTTCCTGTTGAAGGGGTGACATTCGAAGTCTGGGTTGATGACCTCGTCTCCTTTCCACCCGAAGATTTTGCACCATGGGTAGAACCTTCACACTGCTTCCATTTACCAGCCAACCAATCTTGAGTCTTTTCAATAACTAAAGCTGAGCACTTTTGAATGTCAGAGAACTCCTCTTTATTCCAATCAACACATATAGAAAAATTTGAGAAAAAATTATCATAATCAGGACAAAGGGTCAGTGAATCTTCACATGCATTCTCGGGAATACATAGAGGCAACTCGAAGTCTTGAATCTGTTTAAGAGTTAACCTCATATTATCTCTTTTGAAAACCTCAAACTCATTAGCACAATCTTCCCAATAATCTTCAATATGTGGGATGTGCACATAGGAGCTCCCACCATGACAGCTATGTTTGATATAACCCTTGCTATCAAAATTGGTTCTCTCAAAACAACTGGGAAAATTGAATTCTTTCAAGGCCTCACAGACCTGTTTGGAAAATTGATTACTTTTGCATGTGAAAGAAGAAAATACCAATGGAAAATGATATCCTTTCTTACTCATTTTCAAATATTTAACATTTACTTTAGCCATTTTTTTGCAAATCTCTATGAACACAATAAGGTCATCTGGATATCTGAGTAGCTTGAATGGGGCACCTTCAAATCTGCCAATTCTTAAATAAGAAAACTTATCAAATTGAATGTAAAAAATTTCATATCTCATTAACAAGAACGCAGAGTCTGAAGAGAAGCACACTTCTAATTTTCCTTCCAACCTCCTTGCAGTATCCATTAAGAAGACATCATTAACACGGTGGTAATTCTCCATTCCAAACTGCTTGGTGAGTTGCAGAACAAATTTATATATAGGCATGCCCGGTACCGATGCATCCTGCGTTTCCAACCCTAACCAAACATTTTTTCGGCTGGCCACAAGATATATTAAATAGGAGCACATATGAAAAGTGGCGCGCTTCTGATAATTTAGCAATTTCTCTTTCAAATGATAGCATATAATTTCACCCCAATCAATAAAAACATCTTCCTCACAGATTCTCAAAATGAATAAACACATCCACTTTTCAAAACTCTCAGAGTTCACATTACCAATGACATGATGCAATAGGGTAATGTCATTAAAAATTTCATCCTTAAAATGTGTCTTTTTGAGCTTAGGAGGTAATTGGGACTTACCTTTCAAACTTTAGCTAGGTTTTAGCCATTGAATTCTTGCACCAGTCTTCTCTTTCTCTGAAAAATTCATCAACAATTGCGACAAACATCTTCTCGAATGACAGGTCTATCGGGAGGCCAAGAGCTAGAGATACGGCTTCAAGGGTAACCTTGATAACCAATGACCTGTCCACTACTCTAATTTCTTGTGCTTCAGGCACGTATCTCCTTGCACAGGCAACCACAAGCTCGAAACAATCTACCACTTCACGTATCCCACCAGTATTAGCTAAACCGCTCACTACAAGCCTCTCATTCAATGTGGAGACCCCTTCACTTTCTAAGTGCTTCCACAATTCTTTTAAGTCCAGAGGTTTGATGTTTGTGTCCCTCACATTCAACAGGCAATTTCCTATAGCAATCTGCATAAGTTCTCAACTTTCGGGAAGATAAACGTGTTGAAATAATGAAAATGATGGGTACGAAATACAATATGCAAATATAAGTGCAAATCTCCACCACCTCGCATTTAAGTTTCCATCACATCTGCATGTACCGTATTTATGAAATACTCGACTCCCTTTTCTTGAAAGAAGGAAATTTCCTTTAAAGATGCATGCTTTCCGATATGATTTGACATCTCCAAGTTTTATGGTGCCTCGAAATGAGGAAAAAAAGAGGCATGTCGCCGGGTTGCTTAGATTGGTAACTTGGTAACAAAAATCTAGAGTTGATAGGTTATGATAACCTCCGACTCTACGACTTGCTTGAAGACAGCGTAGGGATGGACTATGACAAGACTTAAGTCGCTAACACATGAAGTTACGAAACTTTATAAACTGGCGACTAGGTTACAAACTTAAGGAAAGTGGCGACATGAGTTACATAACTCAGGAAACCCACAACAAAGGTTGTGAAAACCAAGAAAGTGGTGACCTTAAGAGATGAACTCAAGATAAAAGACTTATAAGACAATAACGAGGACTTCAAAGAGGGTAAATAGAGAAAAAAAAATTTGTGGCTTGAAAATTTTAGAACATGAGTAACACGCTCTATATGTTATGTGATGTTTTATATGATTATTCCATGGTTGTGTATGGATGCAATAATGAAATGATTATGCATGGATTATGATCCTATATGGCTTTTATGGATGATGTTTTATGCTATATGAGATGGATTTGATCATGCAAATGAGATATGATGCACCTTTTTTTTTGTATTTTTCTAATGCAAATATATGATCTAATGCATGGATGGAAGTATGATAATTCCTTCTAATGTATGTATGATATGATAATGATTATGCAACTATATGTGAATGATCATTTTTTTTGTTAATGTTAAATGTACTCAATCCTTGAATGAGAGAGATAAAATCATTTTGAAATTAGCCAACCTTGGAAAATCTCAAATGCAAATGCAAAACTAATATGGATGCAATCTATCTTAACCATGAAAATCTAAATATGCAATGTTGTCATTGTGTTAGCCGATTTGTTGTGCTTGGTATCATCATTGAGCTTTTAATATGTTGAAAGTTAGTACAAACATCGATGGTATAATTAGACCATGATGACCTGAGTACAACTTCCATTGATTTTTGATATTGCAAGGTAGCACAAGCATCTAGGCATAATTGAACCAAGATGACCTGAGTATTGCTTGCGTGAAACAAACAAGAGTTAATCCTTTTCCTATGCAAATCCAGAATGTCATCAATGATACTTTGTAGAGCATGTCCCACGATAGATTTACATAGTAGTAATGATCAACTCACAAATAGCAGACAAAGAAAAATTATACTCCATCCTAGCTTCTCTAGTCCATGACATCCTTGAGTTGCTCCAGAGAAATGATAACGAAAAATCAAGATACAATAGTTGAACATTCATGGAAAAGTGATTAAACCATGATTCAGAAGAACATCATCCTGTGAGATTTGTTTTGATCAATCTAGTTGTTGATTTGGATGGTTGGGTTTTTTTCGAAAGATTGTGAATGATGTTCAATGTTGAGCTTCGTTGTGATTGTTATATTTTCTATGTTGTCTAACTGTTACTTATCTTTTGTTTTAAGCTCAAAGCAGGTTGCCTCCAACGAGTTCAAGATTTTTCCCCCAGTGAGAAACCAACCATTTATTATGAATATGCACAATGATCACCAAGCCAAGATGAAAAATGACTGCGATGCTTGGATAGGTACATGAAGTTTGTATGATGAATAGGCATAATGATGGCAAAAAGAGGATGGCCGACACATGCTCCAATAGATGGAAAAACTAATCTATCACAAATAACGCATGTTTCCAGGTTTTCACTACTTGTTTTTTATTGCACTTTTTCTGATTTTCTGATTTTTTTGTTGTCACCAAGATGCCTGTTTGTCAGGTTTTCATCAAGGTAACGATTTTTTTTTTTTTTACCTTTTTTTGTATTTTTCCCTTTTTCTTTTTTTTTGGATTTTTATCTTTTTACTTTTTTTTTGGATTTTTCAGCTTTTTTGATTTTTTTGATTTTTTAGGACATTCAAGATGGAATGAGATGACCAATTTTTTCTAATCTCATCAAGAACAAAGGAAGGAAATTGAACATGGATTTTCATAAGCTAGGAGATATGGAATGGAAGAATGCAAGGATAAGGATAATGAATGGGATGATCAATATCAACTAGATAAGATATGTACACAATGCCTAAGTACTTTGCCCCTATTCTTCATCAAGACCAAGGAAGGGAAGAAAGGATGTATTTAGAAAGAATGATGGAATATGGATAAGGTGAAGGATATGGTACGAAAGATATGGATAAAGTGTATAGGATAATATATATGATGTTCAAGAAGATCCTTAACCTTGTCAAGATCAAAGGTAGAAATGTAAGGAATGAACATAGATAGGATAATGACTATGAATGATTAGATGGAAAAAAATTTCCCCCAAGTGTAGAGTGCAAGAGGAATATGGAAGATAGGATAGGGATAAATGAATATGGAAGATAATATATGCATGATAGGGAGATGGAAGAAGGACTTAAGCATCAAGTTTCATGACCAAATATTTCTTGAATATGTGCTCTAATAAACCATGGCAATGGGAATTAGACTCATAAATGTTGGTAGATTAATGGTATGATGGAAGAAGCTAAGGACTTATGCAAAGGTTTGGTTTAAAGGAGAATAATGGGGGATGAATGTTGGATAATGGATAGAAGGTTGGAAGGCTTGTTGATGGATAGATGGAAAGGATGGAAAGATCAACATTGGCACACACCTTGAAGGGTGGTGGAGTGATGGAGGAAAAATGGATTTGGAAGGTGATAGGTTTTTATATGGAAGATTGGAGGAAGATTTCAGATTAGAAAATTTGGATGCCAATTTAGATTTTATTGCTTCTATGAGACTTTTAGGAATCCACATAGCTTTTGACTTTGATTTTTTATTCGTGGACCTTTGTGGCCTTTGAGATTTTTCTTTTTGATTTATGGACTTTTGTGGTCTTTGAAATTTTTATTTTTGCTTTGTGGACCTTTGTGGCCTTTGGATTTTTTTCTTTTGACTTGATGGGCCTTTGTGGCTTTTTGGATTTTTCTTTTGATTTTGGATCAAATTTTCTTTTATTTTCACATGTCTCTTTGAGGAGACATGTTGATCCTTTGATACATGTGGATTTTGATATGGAAGCTTTTGACATTTGGCACCCAAATTGCTTCCAAGAGAAATGGGAGGGGTGGATTGAGATGAATGATATGGAGGTATTATGGATGAGTTAATGTAGGTAGAATTTTGAAAGGGTGTCAAGGATGTGTGCCTTGGTTGTTCTTGATGGATAGAATATGGAGGGATGTAGGGCCCCAATATGGATGGATGGGTTGATGACCTAGGGCTTGGATGATAAGGACCTAGGATAGATGGAAGGTTTGATGGACTAGGATACTTAGATTTATTTTGATGGAATGTAGACTTACAATGGGTACCAATGTCTTGAGCATGAGGTATATGAACAAAGCCATGATAATATGGATTTTCTTTGATAGAAAGGGGTTCTAGGATACCTTGTTCATGAAGGCCTAATCCTTTTCCTCTGTAGTTCATACTTTGACACATTCATTTACCAATGGGATATGTATTGTTTATGAAACAAGATGCGGGTCCATTTTGGGGAGATATAATATGGATAAAAGGATAGGTGTTGGAAGTAAACCAGAGTAGATAAAGGTGGAGGATCCCCTTTTATAGGTGTGGGGTTCATGGATAGCTTCAATAGGTGTGATAGGCTCTTGACATGGGGATGATGGAGTACTTTTATCTTGACTTGGAAAAGGATCACGAGGTTAGGAGATGGAGTAGCTTGCTCTTGATTAGGTATGGAATCATCATGAAGTGGTATGAAAGGCATATCTTGATCATGAGAAGGATGAACATTCTCATGGAATGAAAGGGTGTCCTTGAATGGAGGCATATCTTGATCTTGATGAGGAAGGGAATCATGAGATTTTGTAGAAAGCATATCTTGATCATCAGATGGTAGGACATCATTAGATAGGATGGAAGAACTATCATGCTCTTGGGATGCAATGGAATCATGAAAAGGTATGGATTCATTAGATGGGGTGGAAGGAGGACTTGGAAGGGTAATTTTCTCTTGAGATGAAAGGGGATCATCTTGGATGAAATAAAATGAAATGATGGGATCATCATAAGATTCTTGAGAGATGGGATCTTGGTCAAAGATTGGAAGGCCTTGTGGAATTTTGGTATCATTGGATGGAGTGGAAATAATACTTTGATCTTGATGTGTAGGGGAGTCTATGCTAGCATGATTTGCACTAAGAGATTGACATAAACCATCGGATGTAGAGGGTATGATAGGAGAGGGTGGTTGGATGGAATCGTTAACTTGGGTGAAAGAATCCTACGGTTTATTTTGGCTTATGGGGGATGAAGATAAATGCATGACATGATAGGATTGCTCAATATTATTTTTGTTTGAGGGATTAGATTTAGGATTCTCATTTAACCTTTGCAAAAATTCAAAAACATTAAACTTGGATGATGTAGTTTTTGGTGGAAAAGGTATCATGTTCATATTTATGTCAAATGGATAAGGATAGATGTCGTGCAACAAATATCTCTTTGTTGTTCCCCTTTGGATGTCTAGATTTTTTGTTGAATATTTTGCATTTGGTGAGTTAAAGCATTTAATGGATCTGTGATTCATGAGTTAGCTTTTGTTTTCTCACCATCTTTTTCTAGAAAAAATTTCATGAACTTGTGAAATTTAAGGTCTTGTTGAGCTTGTTGAGTGTCTTCATCAATCATCTCATCTGTTTCAGGTTGATGAAACCTATGAAAAGGATTTTATTCTCCTTCTGCCATGATGTTTTGGGTTTCAATGTCCCTCTCTTTGAGTTTTTGTTTTTCAGATCTTGTTAACACGGGCATGCAAGTGATAAAGGTTTGCTATAATTTGATCTTTGTTTTGGAAGTACCAATGAAATACCTAAGTCAAATAAGATGATAGATCCTATTGATGAGACTAAGGTATAAATTTGATGTTCAACATTTTGTTTCGTGATGAAGGATGATAGATCCTGATGATAAAACTCAACTAACAATCAGAGATAGGATTGATGATTAGACACTTTAAATTGGTTTGATCCAAGTTTAGTTAAAGGGATTTCACTTGCAAAAGCTAGTTTCTTCAAGTTTAAACTGATGTTGTAATGAGGAATGATCTCTACTCTAAAAAGGATCTCTAAATGTGATTCTAATTGTCTGATAGACAGTCAATTTAGCTCTTTGTTTGTGAATCAGATGGATGCGCTAAAACAGGTTGCAGATGCATTGGAAGATGGGACATATGCACCAGAATAGAGCTTGTATGTGCTAGACTGTCAACTAGATGCGCCAGAATAGGAAATTTATGCTTTAAAAGATGAGGCAAATGCGCTACGACAAACCCTATATGCACTAGACTGTCCCCTATATGTGCTAGAACATAAAGTGTATGTGCTGAAAGATGAAGTAAATGCGCTAGAAAAGACCATGTATGTGATGGAAGATGTGGTAAATACGTTAGAACAAGCCAGAGATGTGCTAGACTATGAACTCAATGTGTTGAAATAGGAAGCTAATGTGCTGGAAAATGAGGTAAATGTGTTGGAATATGACCTATATGTTTTGAAAGGTGTGATAAATGCACTGGAATAGAAAGCTTATGCGCTGAAAAATGAGGCAAATGTGCTGGAATAGGAAGTTTATGCGCTAAACTAGAAATGTCACTTGTTTTTGAAATTTTATCTAGTTTTCTTGTTTTTGGATCAATGAACTGAGTGTTTTTAAATTGGATGATCTTCTTGTAGACATAGAAAATATACAGATTGATATCACACACTCGATCCTAATCTACTAACATTGCTTCATGTTGAATTATCCCTTTGTCTAACCATTTAATCGAATAGCCTTATTTGATTAAAGTCATCATAATTCCCCTTTTAATTAAATCATTGTCTCTATGTAATTAGCTAGGTCATTTCATCTTCCTATCTTTATTTAATTAAATAATGCATATTATTTGATTAAATCTCTAAAGTTCATCTAATTAAATTAAATAAATCAAACATTCATCTAATTTAATCTAACATCACCCCCTTTGGTTAAATAAATAAAAAATATTTATTTAACTAGGTCTAAATCATTCTCTTCTCATTTTGAGTTATTTAAATTCTAAAATCTAAGTCAAAATGGTCAAGTCAACTAACATCATTTAAATTAATCAAATCATGATTAATGCTAATCCTAATCACTCAAATCCTCTAGCTTTTTCCACTTGCTCATGAAAATCAATTTATCAATTTATTAAATCATCTATTTTCTTTCAAAAAGGAATCAAAGGATGGAATATTCTTCAAATTCAAAATCTCCCCCCAAAAGGACTTGTCCATCCAACAAGGCATTAAAGGCCTCTTACATGTCCTTTTCTTAAGCCATGTGGCATTAACTTCACCTTTCACCTCATCCTTCAAGCCATCTTTTGAATTTGAATCTCTCCCCTCTTTGCACATTCTTCAAAATGTGCTCATTCCTCAACCATTCACCTCTTGACAAGTGGCACCATGCCATTGGTTGAAAGCTAGTCCCACATTGCTTCATTTTGGGCATTTCTCTAACTTTCCTTTCTATAAATAAGAGGCTTCTCTCCTCATTTTATCATCCACAACTTGAGTAAACTTACTATACTCAAATTCATAGCAATTTCTCATCCAATTTCATCCAATCTTAGCTAGGTAATGTAGATTTTTATCTTGAAGCACATTGGAGGTCTTCATCAAGTGGATCACTCTTCATCATCAATTATCTTCATCACATCATTGGAGTTGGGAAAGGGCCAATTTTCACATCAAATTGGCACCAAATCCCTCAAGAGATTAAGAGTTTGCTTTTTTTTAGAATAGGATTTGATATCTTTGTTTTAAGTTTGTTGTGTTCTTCATTTCATTCCTTTTCTTTTGCATTCAAATGAATTTCTTGAGGAATCTCTATTCTAGCTTGCATTTGATCTTATTAATGTGTTCATTTGTTGTGTTCTTGTAGGTATAGGATATTGGTTCACATTTTGGCACTAGAAGGAGGGAAATCTAGAAGATCAAATCATGTTTTTTGAGAAAATTTCATTTTTTTTGTGTTTTTGTGTGTTTACAGGAAACAACACCACTCACAGTCCAGTGAGGCCATATAGAACCACTCACAGTCCAACTGGGCTATATAGAACCGCTCCAAACTCCAAATTGCACCACTGAGCTTCCAAAATGAGTTGTCTATGCATACAAAACCGCTCCAAACTCCAAACTACGTTGTTGAGCTTCCAAACTATGTCGCCATCACAGACAAAACTGCTAGACTTTCTTGCTTTTTCATTCAAACTTAAAATGGTTGTATCTTGGTCATTTTTTGGTCTTTTTTGAAGCTTTTTTTTTTTTGAATTGGGGTAGAACTTCATAAGCTATCCAATGGTGTAGGTTTTTCTCAGCTTTGATAGAGTTAAAATGTTCAAATTTTCACTTAATGTCAAAACACAATGAAACTTGGTCTAAATTTTAGGGTTTTTATGCTTAATTATTTATCTAACCCTCATATCTTCTTGTTTCTTGATTTCATCTAACATTTGGAGCTTGTATTTCAAGTTTTAAAGGATCATGGAGCATGGAAGTCAAAGAAAAAGCATTATCACATGATTGTAACAAGTGTTTTTAAACACTTTGGGAGCAATTATAATCCCTTCTTTTAAGGATTTGTCATTTTTCAAGCTTTCAGACTTACTCATTTTCAATTTGGGTTTAAAAAGAACAAAACAAAGGGCTTAAAAAGAACCTTAGGCAACTTACTAGATTTTTTTTAAAGGTTAAAAATTGAACAAAAACAACTTTCATCTTTCCTTTTTGGTGCTCTAAAAAGAATCAAAATCATTGCTTTGAGGGGTTAAAATGAACAAGTTTCTTTGTTTTGTAATCACTTACCCAAAATAATATCATCTAAAAGACGTATGCACTTCTCTCGTGCCTCATGGTGATCTTCAGAATCAAAATGATTTTGGTGAGATTAGGTTGTATAAGTGATTTCCTTCACACTTTATTTTGGGATTAAAATTGAACAAATCTTTGTGAGTGTGAGTGGAACATATTGCATGTGTTCTCACTTTGTTTCTAAATGAAGGTTGATCAAACTACAAATATGTTTGCTTGCTTTTTTTTTTATCTTAGAGGACCTTCCTTGGGGAAAAAGTACTCACCTAACACTAGTACACAAACAACAATATATGACTAAATAAACTACTAAAAATTGCATATAAATGACTAATTTTGGTCACGTGACCATTAGTAGTTTATTGTTGGTCATTTATAACACCGCTAAATTTATGACTAAACTATTTTAGTCATTTATTTAGTCATTGATTTGGTCATTGATTTGGTCATTGATTTAATCATTGATTTAGTCATTGATTTAGTTGTTAATTTAGTCATTTATTTAGTCATGGTAGTGATTTATCTAGTCATATATTTAGTCATTAATTTAGTCATATATTTAGTCATTAATTTAGTCATTGATTGTTGTTAACTAGTCATTTATTCAGTCATGGTAGTCATATATTTAGTCATTACTTTAGTCACATATTTAGTCATTACTTTAGTCACATATTTAGTCATTAATTTAGTCATATATTTAGTCATTATTTTAGTCATATTTAATCATTAATTTAGTCATATATTTAATCATATATTTAGTCATATATTTAGTCAATTATTTAGTCATTTAGTCATATATTTAGTCACTTAGTCATTTAGTCATTTAATCATTGATTTAGTAGTATATTTAGTGCATTTTTAATTGTCATCATTTGGTAGTTTATTTTATTAATCGAAAAGATCACTTATCAACTATCTAAAATATTTGCACAATAAAACAACAATGAGAAGGTAAAAATAACTTATTTTATTAATCAAAAAGATGTTACATATAGCTGTGTAAGCTTGAAAATGGAGTTACAATTTGTTGTCCCAACATGAAAGAACTTGAAAGATTACAATACATTGCTGAGAGAAAAAAACTAGCTGAAATCTACTCCAAAACCTTGTTTTTATGTTGTTCAATAGCTTACAAAAGAATAGGAACATGACTATTCTTTATAACATAGGTGGAGGTGTGAGTTTTGGCCGAGGAAATGCACTTGGCAATGCCAAATTCTGACAAATGTGCTTTGAAGTTGTCATCTAAAAGAATGTTAGATATCTTCACATCCCTGTGAACAATGCATTGGTTACAGTCACGATGGATATATGCTAATCCTTTTGTAGCACCATAGGCTATTTTTAGATAAGTATCCCAGTCTAATTTAATCCTCTTTGATGTTCCTACACAAAATTTTAAAATGTTTGTTAGGTTCTCCCCAGTCTATTTTGATCAAATGGTAGAAATATTGATTGTACTCATATTTAATAAATCTATCATGTTTCTGCATAACATCATTTGCTCACCATGTAAGATGTCCCAGAGACTTCCATTTACCATGTAGTCATAAAATAGAAATAGGAAAAATATAGAACTGCATAGTACTAAAAAAATAATTAAAAAAGAACCTAAAAGAAAGGATGCTGAAGACATTCAGCTGCAGTTGGCACCTGCATTTTTTGTATAGCCTCGGCTCTGTCCACTTGGTCCAAAACAAAAAGCATGTGAACCAAGTTAGAATCCCCACAGAATCATAAAGGACCAAAAACTTCATATGCTGACAACAACAAAAGTAAATACTAAACAATAACACGCCTCGAACTGCATTCACAAGCATGCATAAACTTGAAATATGAAATTTTCGAAAAACATTCAAATGGAAGACTTGAAATATAAACTTTCAAAAAAACATTCAAAACAACACAAAAAAAGCACATACCTCAAGACCTAATTCTAAAGCTTTCTTTTGCAACAACTACAACTCCACTTATCACATTTGATTTTGATTTATGATGGAAAATAAAAGAAAAAACTATTATTCTCACCTTAAATCCAACCTTGTTGTCCAGGCATGCATACCAATCTGCCTTCATTTCCTTCAAAGGAACCTGATCATGTGGCCTACAACAAAATACCACTAAAATATGACATTTAACCAACTCAAGTTACTTCCAATGTTTTAAATACAACATTCAAATATGGCATTTGAACAACTTTCACTTTCTAAAAATGAATAGATACCAAATAAATGAAATTTTCTTGTAAACCATAAATACAACTACAATACACTCACCATAAATTTAGGACTTGAAATACAAGGTTTGACAGATGAGAGATCCAACTCGAGGTAGGATGAATCAACTCTCACTATTTGTGGTTGTAGTTACATAACTTAGTGTGTGCCAACAACAAATAGGAATCCATTAAAAGTCAAATTAAATAGAGAAAAAAAATCAGCCCCTACCTCATTATAGTCCACAAACATCCTATTTGCATGAAGATAAGCATCAATCATTTTTATTTGTAGTTGACAAGTAACATCAACAATTGACAAAAGGTATGTATTTCTGTAGAAGTAGAAATTACAAGTACTCACTGTCTCATCACTACGACTGATCAATTTCAAATACTTCTAAGTAACATGATCTATAGGGAATAATCTCACCATTGCTCCATTGGCCTAACATTACTACATTGGGAGAACTCCCCTCGTAGCTCCACCGATAGACTGATGAATACATCTAACCTTTTCTCTTGAAGGGACTCCCAAATAATATGGAAAAATATTTACTAATGTTTTTAACAATCTTTGGTATATAAGATGTTGATGTAATATATGAGAACATTTGATTATCTAAGATTTTAAAATAGTCGATCCTTCAATCAAATTAAAGAAACCTATAGGTTGCACATGCACTTTCACCTAAAAATCATGCATAAAAGGATCCAAAGCTCTTACTTTTGATAGCATCGAAATTAAAGGATTCCTACAATGTGCACAAGAATATTATTGTCTAACATATCAGCCTTGAGCAATTGTGAAATGATGGCAAACAAATGTTGTGGAGGAGAGGCCATAAGGAATTTTTATTTTCCAAAATGAATTTCTCTACCAAATGATGTTCCAAATAAGCTATGCTTCCTATGATGAAGTTGCAAACACAGGTAAATGGAGAAACCTTACAACCTACTATGAGTCACATAGCTTTTAAGCATTACAAAAAATTGATAAGTATCACCTATTAAGATGTGACAGAAAAGAGACAATGGTACAAAACTTGGAACATAACAATTTCCTTCCAAGTTAAAAGAAAAAAATTTAGACATAGTCATATAAGATTTGTTAAGCCAAGGAATGTAATACAAGAAAAGATTGGAAAATAAACACAACTTGGACAACCAAGAAAAATATTCAATGAAAGCTTCATCCATTCAATCAAAATGTACATATTTAACAATATGAAAATGACTATTTAGTTCATCTTCTAGATGATTGTTCAACTTCTAGTACAATTAGGATATATCTAATATAAAATATTATCCTACTACTTCTAGGATTATGTACACTATTGTTACATCCCCCCTTAATTCACAGGGGTAGTAGTAGAATT